>JAWPHD010010081.1:0-97396 GCA_037043455.1 Cyrtodaria siliqua
CATGTTACTGTAGATAAAATATCAAACAATTTCGATGCACGCCCTCAGTATTTATTTATTTTCGCTCGCTTCGCTCGCTTGACGCATAATGGCTAATGAGTGGTTTAATTAACAAATTGTTAAAACCTTTTATTTTAAAACGGACTTTTTTATTCATACATGTATGTTCATGTTACTGTAGATAAAATATCAAACAATTTCGATGCACGCCCTCAGTATAAAAAAATGTCTCGCTCTACGCATAATGACTAATGAGTAGTTTAATTAACACATTGTTAAATCCTTTTATTTGAAAACGGACTTTTTTTATTCATACATGTATGTCCATGTTACTGTAGATAAAATATCAAACAATTTCGATGCACGCCCTCAGTATTTATTTATTTTCGCTCGCTTCGCTCGCTTGACGCATAATGCGTATGAGCGGTTTAATTAACAAATTGTTAAAACCTTTTATTTTAAAACGGACTTTTTTATTCATACATGTATGTTCATGTTACTGTAGATAAAATATCAAACAATTTTGATGCACGCCCTCAGTATAAAAAAAATTCTCACTCGCTTCGCTCGCTCTACGCATAATGACTAATGAGTGGTTTAATTAACACATTGTTAAATCCTTTTATTTGAAAACGGACTTTTTTTTATTCATACATGTATGTCCATGTTACTGTAGATAAAATATCAAACAATTTCGATGCACGCCCTCAGTATAATTTTTTTTTTCGCTCGCTTCGCTCGCTCAACGCATAATGGCTAATGAGTGGTTTAATTAACACATTGTTAAATCCTTTTATTTGAAAACGGACTTTTTTTATTCATACATGTATGTCCATGTTACTGTAGATAAAATATCAAACAATTTCGATGCACGCCCTCAGTATAACAAAAAAATTTCGCTCGCTCGACGCATAATGGCTAATGAGTCGTTTAATTAACACATTGATAATTCCTTTTATTTGAAAACGGACTTTTTTACCCTATCAATGCACTACCGCAACCGTTTTAGGAGGCTAGAAACGGACCCGAAAATTTACCAAAATCTTACGCCCCCCCTAACCTGAAATCCTGGATCCGCCCCTGGAGTGCATGGAACGATAACTCTGTGTGGAGATTGGCGTACGTTAGGAAAGAACTTGTCTCATGAATGAATGCTCCCTTTAGGTGTAGCAACACCCATTGCGACACAGGAAGTGTCGGCCTGGGGTATCGCATAATGGCGTCAATAAATAATTCTCATTTCTTTTTGTAAATAAAGGCATTTTCACTATTGTTTGGGGCGCTTGTTTCAGCCAAAGGTTTTTTGGACTTTAAGATAAAATTAATCTACTACCTATATAAGTTATATATCAGTGGAACAGACATTTTTAGTGGTAAATAAAATACCTTACTTTCAAAATCGGTTGAGAAATAAAAATTTCATGTGCGAAAGTTGATTTTGATGGGTCATTTCCAATGCAAAATTCTGCTGCATGAAAAATTCGAAAAATATATTTTTTAGATTTTTTATTCAAAAATAGTTTTAAATTGTTGGATATTAGTACATTAAGACACCCTGAAAGTTTTATAACAAAATATCAAGTTTTACTGAAGTTATTTGACATTTTGTAATTTTCTGCTGTCCAACCAACAAGGAATTTACATAGGAAAAGCCCCATCAAAAAATCATTTTGGCTGTAAAATATTTATTTCTCAACTGATTTTCAAAAGTAAAGTAGTTTTATTTACCACTAAAAATGCCAGTTCTAATGATATATAACTGATGTGCGTATTATTATGGCTCCCCCACACAAAGTGAGGTAGGGGAGCCATATTGATTTTGTGCTTTCTGTCTGTCTGTCTGATTCTCTGTCTGTCTGTAGGTCTGTGTCACAAACGATGTCCGATCAATAACTAGAGAATGGTTGGACCTAGGGTCCTCAAACTTGGAAGGATGGTTGGTCATGACAAGTAGATGACCCCTATTGATTTTGGGGTCACTAGGTCAAAGGTCAATGTTGCGGTGACATTGACTATCAAAACGATGTCCGAACAATAACTAGAGAATGGTTGGACCTAGGGTCCTCAAACTTGGAAGGATGGTTGGTCATGACAAGTAGATGACCCCTATTGATTTTGGGGTCACTAGGTCAAAGGTCAAGGTTGCGGTGACATTGACTATCAAAACGATGTCCGATCAATAACTAGAGAATGGTTGACCTAGGGTCCTCAAACTTGGAAGGATGGTTGGTCATGACAAGTAGATGACCCCTATTGATTTTGGGGTCACTAGGTCAAAGGTCAAGGCCGTAGGTCTGTCTGTGTCACAAACGATGTCCGATCAATAACTAGAGAACGGTTGGACCTACGGTCCTCAAACTTGGAAGGATGGTTGGTCATGACAAGTAGATGACCCCTATTGATTTTGGGGTCACTAGGTCAAAGGTCAAGGTCGCGGTGACCTTGACTATTAATACGATGTCCGATCAATAACTAGAGAACGGTTGGACCTAGGGTCCTCAAACTTGGAAGGATGGTTGGTCATGACAAGTAGATGACCCTATTGATTTTGGGGTCAAAGGTCAAGGTTGCGGTGAAACGATGTCCAATCAATAACTAGAGAATGGTTGGACCTAGGGTCCTCAACTTGGAAGGATGGTTGGTCATGACCAATAGATGACCCTATTGATTTTGGGGTCACTAGGTCAAAGGTCAAGGTTGCGGTGAAACTATGTCCGATCAATAACTAGAGAATGGTTGGACCTAGGGTCCTCAAACTTTGAAGGATGGTTGGTCATGACCAGTAGATGACCCTTTTTAATTTTTTTTAATTTTAATATTTTTTTGATTTTTTTTTTTTTAATTTTTTTTTTTTTAAATATTTTTAATTTTAATTTTTTGTTTAATTTTTTTTTTATTATTATTTTTTTTGATTTTTTGATTTATTTTTTTTATATATATTTTTTTAATTTTTGCATAAGAAGTTTTAGGGTCGGCCCTTTAAAAAAATAGGGTCGGTCGGGTTACTTGAACCACACATATTTTTTTATGGGCCTTACTGATACAGATAGTAGATACAGTCACAGGGATATTGAATATCAAAACGATCTCAGATCAATAAAGAACAGTTGGACCTAGTCGTCAATTATGTCTAATTTCTAGTTTAAATTGCTCGAGTTACCGCAGAAAAACCTTTGGCTGAAACAAGTGCCCCAAACAATAATTAAAGTGCTATATTTGGTTTATATCACATTGTTGAACTATTTGTTACATTGTTCAAGCATTGCCGTGTTAAAATTGTGAGTTTTTAATTTATTTTGCTTATATGGAAATGAGTGTATGAATACAATAGTATGGCATCTCAGTGTTTATGTTTTTAAAGGGACCATTCATTCATGAGATAAGTTATTTCTTAGAAGATACATGACCCCCATTTTTCTGTGGATTTTTTGGCAGCATATGTGTCATTTGTGATGAGAATGTAAGTTATTCATTTTTAATTTGGGCCGAGATATGAATGACAACATGGCATTTAAATTTTAATTCACACACAACTCAATCAATGGGCGTGTTACACCTTTAATTAATAAACACGGAGATGCCCATACTGACGTCATTTCAAAGATGCTGAATATTGTATTCATACACTCATTTCCATATAAGCAAAAAAAAATAAAAACTTATAATTTTAACATAACAATGCTAGAAGAACGTAAAAAATATAACAACAATGTGATATAAACCAAAAATAGCACTTTAAATTAGTGAAAATGCCTTTTTTTACAAAAAGAAATGAGAATTATTTATTGACCGCCATGGCCGACACTTGCAATGGTGTGTGCTACACCATAACTGAGGGTAAGTATGCGACTGTTTCGCAATAACAAACTGTTGGCACTTTTAAAGGAATATTTGTTTTACTTATTTATTGTAATTTTATTATAAATGTAATAGTTCTGTGTGCATTAGTAACCGTGAAGTATTATGTGCGCCGTATTACCGGCCACAAAAATGAGGCAAAAGTGTGACGTAAGATAATATGATCGAGAGACTGTTATTGATATAATTTGGAGGCTTATGGGATAAGGGTAAGGTTTTAAATTGGATGTAAACGATTTTCTTACACTGGAAGTAACAGTGGTAGGCTATACTTCTTAAAAATCATTTAATATACTTCAAATTGCATCTAAATAAATCATGATCCGTAAAAATATTGGTCACCCGAACTTGCCGAAGGAGATCTCCCTCGCACTCCCACCAACGCACCATGGTGACATGGTCCATGACATTCAAATTTAATTTCCCCTATCCCTTAAATAATTTCTGTTTGAATATTATATACGTATATTCCCGAATATATACTCAAAATACACGCTATATTTCACCTTTAAACAAACCTTGTTTGAAAATGAGTGCGAGGGAGATACCCTTCGGCAAGTAATTTCTGGGGAAGACCTTGACCAGATATTATTTACAGTAAATCACAGCTTTTTGCTGATGATGCAAAGATTTTGATAAAGCATCATCAACAAAAACACAGACCTAATAACATTTATTAATAATAATATGCAAGGATTTGTCAACAGAAGGATTAGAAAATATGATGAAATCTCGTAGACTCTCGCGTAGAAAGTACGAGATTTCAGCGTCTATCGATAAGGCGGGTCTTCCAATAAGACGGGTCCGATCGATAACGATAACGCGGCGAGCTTACCTGTACGGTTCGACACAAAACCAGTCCGGTGCTACTGCTGTGTTTATCTCATATATTACATGAGAAATATATAGCTTCTTTTTAACTGGCGGCTTGTTAATTACTTGATTACATATTTAATAGAAAAATCCCTAATTGCATAAAGCACTCGGGAATTATGGCTCAGGGTTGTGTCACGAGCACGGAGACTAGTTCGAAAATGGTGTTAATAAAATGTATAAACACACGGTGATACTCTGATTAATGCGAAAATGATGACGATCCTATGCTCTAAATATGTAATTGTAGCATGGTCACAGACAATTCTCTTTGTTCAGACACAGGTGTAAATCGTTTAATTGAAAATAAGACCTGTCAGAATAACTGTGAGAATAACAGTTAGAATAACTGAAATAGAGCTGAATTGGACATGCTACAAAACAAATAGAGTATGGTTTCATCTCGTTGGTTAATTTAAACACCTCGATGGGATATGCCCATCTCGATGTTTAAATGAACCAACTCAATGAAACCATACTCTATTACTTATTCCTTTCTGTAATAATAAAATACTTTAAATACCAATAATTATCGGACATTTTGTTTTATAATTCTTAAAGTGTTTGGATTACCAGGCGTAAATCATTAATATTAATTGTATTGTTTTCGCTAGGAAAAATAACATTGTGTGATGCGGTGTGGGTTGATATTTGTTTTCTTCTTTTGTAACGATTTTAACCGTATATCAATTAGACCAATTAAATTAAAAAATGCATCTTGTTTGTGCAAATGTATGGTAATTAATTAGCGAAATTATCCTTTATTTTCTTAAGAGTTTAAAGCGCGGCGTCGGCCGATCCTTTTGATATGTCCCGAGACTTGAATGCATAATTATAGTTTGCTGCTTAAACTGTTATTTTAATCAAGGCTTTATTAAAAAAAAAACTGTGAACATGCATCTCTTGTACATATTTACCATTTGGTAATGTCATTCCGATTATCTTTACGTACATGAACATGTCTTACGGAAAAGAAGATTTTTATTAATTTTGATGATCTAGATCTTGAAGCTTTATTAGGCGACTTTACTGCCAGTGGAAATGAGGTCTCTGATGATGAACTGTTTGATAATGTTGTAGATATGAGTAATAAGCCGACTCCTAAAACTGTCCATGCTATGCATGCCACGAATCATACATACATTTTTTTAATTTGTTTGTGCGTGCGTACTTTATCAAAAGCTCCCAATCCTCATCCCATTCCACGGACGTTTGAATTGTTAGCTCCACTGAGGGTCTTAGCGCATGTCATAAAATGCGGTACTTACTCGTGTTTTATTGCTATGATGTTAAGTATATATTTATGCTCGCCCTATGGCACTAGTGTCTTATTGCTGTGAGTGTCATAAAATATATACCGAATATGCACCCTATTTGAGCGAGTTCCTTATCTTTTCTCAAAACACAAGGTCATAAAACTGGGTATTGAGACCCATGCTATATTGATTTGGTAGTGCCATAAAACACATGCCGAATATGCAGATATTTAAGCAAGTTGCCGCCTTATCTGTTGCTAATAACAACAACCTGTCATAAAACCCGGTATTGAGATCCATGCTATATATGCAGCTCATTTGAGCTGGTGTCTTATATTTCGCTGGTAACACTAGGTCATTAAAATCCGATATTGTCCCATACTACATGTAGAGTGCCATACCTGAAGCAACTATTCAAATAGATTCTTCACAAGCTAAACAATAACAAGAAGACAAAATTCAGAAATTCATAACTTTTTATTTGAGTTATTTATGTAAACAGAACATACGGTAATAAAGAGTTCAAAACATATGGTAATAAAAGAGTTTTAATTAAATTAACATAAACAAGAAATGACACATACAGTGCAAAAAAAAAACCCAAAACATTTCAATATATGGTTCAAATTTGCAGTCCCGTGCATAGGAATGTATAAAGTAGAGTATGGAGTGGTTCCTGAATTCCTCTGTATCCTTCCCCTTTTGAAGCGGCTGAAAATAAACTAAGATAAAGTGTTACTTTTATAAGGGATTAAATGCAGAGTATTGGTTTAAAACTGAATATTAATGTTATAATTAATATTAAAGGTTTGCAGCCATGTGGTCAAGATTTGTTTCGATTTTATTTGTGTTAAGTATATATACCCATGACTTACAATCTGTGTTACGTTGTATTAAGTATCACCGTCGTGAGTTTTCACTATTAATTGTAGTAGTATTTTTAAAATTTTAGAATTATTTTTTAAAGAAATATTGTGTCCCATTGAAATGTGAAAAGAATATACACATAATGTTTTGCTTGATAAAAGGACAACCATGCAGTATGAAAACTATGTAAGAACACAAATATATTATTTAATTATATATATATAAAATTATATATTTAAAAAGAACATGATTGTGTTCCTTTATATTATAAAAGGCGATAACACATGGTATTTTTTTGATTTTTTAAATTATTTCTTAGAAGAAATAATTTGCCAATTTGAAAGCTGAAGAAAAAAATATAATGCTTTTTATGATGAAATAAAGGTTACCATGCAGTATAAAAATTATATAAGAACACAAATATGTGTATTTTTCAGAAGATGAACATGATTTTATGCTTTTCTATTAAAAAGGCACTAACACACTAGTGTTTCTAAATTTTGTTTTTAAATGTTCAAAGTGAATAATAACAAGAAATATATGCCCATTTGAAAGCTGAAATACTTTTTTTTTATAATGCTTGGTATGAAATAAAGTTAACCATGCAGTATAAAAGTTATATAAGAACACAAATATGTGTATTTTTTTAGAAAATAACTTGATTTTATGCCTTTCTATTAAAAAAGCAGTAACACACTAGTGTTTCTAAATTTCCAAAGTGAATTATAACAACAAGAAATATACTGCCCATTTGAAATCTGAGAAAAAAATAAAATAAAAATTTTGCACAAAATAAAGTTAACCATACAATATGAAAATTATATAAGAACACAAATATGTGTATTTTTTTAGAAAATAACTTGATTTTATGCCTTTCTATTAAAAAGGCAGTAACACACTAGTGTTTCTAAATTTTGTTTTTAAATGTTCAAAGTGAATAATAACAAGAAATATATGCCCATTTGAAAGCTGAAATACTTTTTTTTTTATAATGCTTGGTATGAAATAAAGTTAACCATGCAGTATAAAAATTATATAAGAAAACAAATATGTGTATTTTTTTAGAAAATAACTTGATTTTATGCCTTTCTATTAAAAAAGCAGTAACACACTAGTGTTTCTAAATTTCCAAAGTGAATTATAACAACAAGAAATATACTGCCCATTTGAAATCTGAGAAAAAAATAAAATAAATACTTTGCACAAAATAAAGTTAACCATACAATATGAAAATTATATAAGAACACAAATATGTGTATTTTTTTAGAAAATAACTTGATTTTATGCCTTTCTATTAAAAAGGCAGTAACACACTAGTGTTTCTAAATTTTGTTTTTAAATGTTCAAAGTGAATAATAACAAGAAATATATGCCCATTTGAAAGCTGAAATACTTTTTTTTTTATAATGCTTGGTATGAAATAAAGTTAACCATGCAGTATAAAAATTATATAAGAACACAAATATGTGTATTTTTTTAGAAAATAACTTGATTTTATGCCTTTCTATTAAAAAAGCAGTAACACACTAGTGTTTCTAAATTTCCAAAGTGAATTATAACAACAAGAAATATACTGCCCATTTGAAATCTGAGAAAAAAATAAACTAAATACTTTGCACAAAATAAAGTTAACCATACAATATGAAAATTATATAAGAACACAAATATGTGTATTTTTTAAAAATAAAACATGATTATGTGCCTTCCTATTAAAAAGGCGGTAACATCGTTTGCTTTTTTTTTTGGCTCCAAACTCGTAGTAAAATTTAAATCAGAAAATAACCCGGAATGATATCAATATCAAAATGTAATTCATATAATTTTAATAACCATGTCGTATAACGAATTCATTATAATCAAAAAAGTATTTTCTCCAATGGAAAACATGTTTTATATCAAATTTCCTAAAAAAGATTACCCCACCCGCCAACATCACACTGCCGAGAATCGGTAGAATTGCATTAGTAATTATCAACATAAAAATACACTACCAACAAAAAACATTCGGAAAATAAACACTTCCTCATTAAAATATATCATATTAAACCAGTACTTACTTGATAATTGCTTATATAAAGCGTTATCTTGCTGTTTATCGCATTGATTTTCCCAGCGTTGTATTCGATATTTTCCAAAATGGCGGTTGAAGACGATGACTGTCACGTGACTCGATCTCGGGATTTATGTACGAGAATTTGCGAGACTTCCTTTTTCGCCCTATATAATTTGACCCAATTTCTAATCCTTCTGTTGATAAATCCTTGTAATATGTCTGTGAAAAAAATGTCCAAAGAATACAGTAGACATTGTTAACGCATTTGTAATTTGCATTTATTATTTTTTAAGTTTTCATAGAGAAAGTTTTGATTTCCAATTTGATATATCTCATTAATTGATTTAAAGTTTATCATTACAAGTATTGAAGCATTACAAGTAAACTTTTGAGATTGACCGAGCCTTGATCACAGACCTAATAAAACAAATTAATATTAATGTCTGTGTACTAATCAATACAAAAAAAAGCATAGATCTATCCATATTTTAAACATTTGTTACACTCCAGAAATAAGATTATTGTTAAGAAAGAAAGAACATTAATGAACAGTTACGGTAAAGCATAAACTTGATTTGGAAATGAATTTAAATATGTAAGACAATCTACTAGATAAAAAGCTACGTAAAATATTTTGAAAATTCAATAATGTTTGATACAATAACATCTGTAACGCAGTGAATCATACCAACAGGTTTAACGATATAATTACCGTTATAAATGGGAGAATCGCGTACATCAGAGCATGCTTAGGAAAATGTCCTTTTAAATGCTTAGGAAAATTTCCGTTTAAAATATCTGACCCTTTGTGTCAAATTGAATAAATTTTACATGCCAAAAAAACTAATGGCCTGTGCTGAAAAATTTCAGCCAAAGGAGACAATGAACATACATCAATTAATTTAGATTTGCAGACGGTTATTTCCCCTTAAAAATGAATGTTGAAGTCATGAAGTGAAGTACATCAGATGGCACAGTTGAAAAATCATATTAAAGGTGCTGATGCACTATTTTCAAACAAGGTTTGTTTAAAGGTGAAATATAGCGTGTATTTTGAGTATATATTCGGGAATATATGTATATAATATACAATATTTTCAAATCTTACACTTATTGGTTGTCCCGTTTTCTCACAGTAGCCAATTTTATCTCATAGCGCACACGCTTCGAGTTTCGCCCTTTTTGAAGACAGGTTAGTGACACGTGATCCTGTGACGTCATTGGTACCAAACGATTCGCGGTGTCGCATTGAGTTGTATAGTATTGTCTATGTAGGATTACGTTTTATGGTACTTGTTAAAAATTCCATGTGCTGTTGCTGGGTGAAAAAGTTTGCATAAAGAAGGACAACATAATAACCTAAGTTTCTTTCGTTTCCCCAATCGAGATAATGATATATTAAGATTTGAAGTGTTGGTAGACGTTACCGAAGAAAATCGCCCGACTCGTCGAGAAAGTGGGAACCTACGAAAGACGCGCGAGTTTGTAGCAAACATTTTGAGATGACTTCGTGGGAAATCCATCCTTTGGTTTCATTATCTTTGAATTTGGAGAACAAAAGGCCATGCAGATTAAAATCAACAGCGGTACCAACGATATTCGACTATAAAAATGAGAAGTGCATAACCCCGCCGTCTCCAAGCAAGTTGTGTTCGCCTATTCGACCGGCGTTGAGATGAAGTAAGATTGAAATTTATGTTCAATTATATTAGCACCTCATCGGGTATACGTATGATAAATTGAAGAAAGGTGTATAGTCTTAGATCTTTATATACACCGTGAATGTTTAGCTGTTGAATTAGAAGCATGCGTCTTTACTTGAATCAATGAAGAGTTGACGGCGCTAATATTATGTAGCCGTCTTTTTTTTTTTAAATTTCTAAGAACGTTCAGCATATAAATTTAAATGAATCCGGTGAAATTAACACTGTGTCTTTGTTTCCAAATTTTAATTTTAATAATTTTAAATTATACACCCTCTTCTGCCAATAGTATTATAGATATAGATTATCAACATATATAGGGCTATGGATTTGAAAAAAAATACAAAATGTTTCATGGATATCTATTACAAGGCAGAAAATTAATAATATTACTAGCTTTTATATTAATTCAGTAATTTTTTATCGCAAAGCAACAACAATAACGCCTCTTAGCTCGTACAATAAGTAAAACAAGTATAATAGAATAATATACTTTATATTATGGTAATTTGATATATTTGGTCTGTTTTCGATCTGTATATCAGGAGTAAGTATACATGAGTAAGTATACTTACTAACTGTCTATATCGTGGTCATAATACATTTGGCTATATTAATTAAATCATAGTATTTTTCTCTCTTTGTGCGCGACAAATATCATGTGATATATCCGTCTTGTGCAATACGCGTCTGCCCTCGGCAGTATTACACCGCTCAAGTAATTGCAATAAACAGGAAATATATCATAAAACTAGGTTTCCCTAAATGGTGCGTGCTTTTGTGATATACCGACGTATGTACCCAAATTAAGCTGCACTTCAGTAGTGCACCGCAATATTTTATTAATCTGTATTGATATTTGGGGGCACGTGGAGACTAGAGAGCGTGTCATATTGCAAACACCGCTCCTAGAGTGTTTGGTGTTGATGGCGACTTATGGCAAATATATAATACTATAGAAATTATGGCGCCGAAATTATATGCTGTTTCATTTATTATTGTTTTTATTCATTTTTTATCAATTATGGATAATATCTAATAAATATATTTGTTCCATGTCTACTTTTCGGCAAAAAAATCTGACGGTCGTATTACCATAGATCTACATACATATATATCCATGTATTAATGTATAGGTATAGACCAGGTCCATTCATTCGGAATATACTACAATTCGAGGTTATTGTGTATGTACCAAGATATTGCTGTGTTGCGGGTGACTTACTGTCAGATTTCGATAATAACAATGTTTACGTTTTTTTGTTTGTTTGTTGTTGCTGTAAGTGTATAAATACGCTATTTTGTTAGATTAGTGAATAGTGTAATGAACCACTGAACGTAACGAATGACATGACACGATAGTCTTTACAAGCTCTCCATTTGCACCTGCACCGCGTACGACTTCATCATCACTTGATGAATCCGATGATTTTTCGTCCTCAGACACGTATTCTGGCTCCAAATCGTAAGGTTGCACATGGTGTAACCGTTTTATCACGGACATTTCCTCTGACATCGCTTAATTCTCACATTTTCACACAAGGTATACTGTTTTGCGTTCAGTCCCAATGTAAACAAAAAATAGTTTGTTCCCAATGACGTCATTTCCGGTAATTCGCGCAAGAGTTTTTCCCCTTAGATTATTTTCGATTTTTTGCCTGTTCGTCTTTTCGGTTTTTATCTTTAAAAACATATTTTCACTAAACATACATCAATAGCATAGTAAACATCGTTTTTATAATGATATGTAATAATTAAAAACATATCAACAACGGATTTGTTGATTTAGGACAAATTTCATCTTTAAAAGGTCCCTATAATACATGAAAAAAGCTGAAAGATTTATCAAAATGCCATGAAAAATAAAGGAGATATGACCTATTGAACATTTGCAAAGAAACATAAATGGAGACAGCCATTTTCGAACGATGACGTCATCGTGCCTTTTTACCATATATGGCATATTGATAAAATATCTTTTAAAGCATAGAAAAGTACTGCAAATGAACAAATAAGCATACAATGTATACATTTTACACTTGTATATTTATTTCTAATGTTTCATGTTCATTTTTAATCAATTTGCAGTGATTTTCATAGTTCCAAGATGGCCATTTATGTTTCTTTGCAAATTTTCAATAAGTCATTTCTCTTTTATTTTTCATTGTATTTTGATAATTCATTCAGCTTTTTTCAAGTTTTTCAAAGCCCCTTTAAATAACTGGTGTTTGAAAATGCACCAACCCCTTTAAGTTGTTAGATGTAACTTTTTTCCAAATATATATTTTATCTCTACTCACAGGAACTGGTCACTTTTTTTTTTTTTTTTTTTTTTTTTTTTTTTTTTTTTTTTGAGTTTCTGTCAGGAAACCCGTTTAATTCCCCGTCATAGGTGTGTGGGGGTCGGGGAGCCATCCCCCAGTCACACCGTACAATAAACATATATTCAATATATACATACACAATTCAGGATATTAACATGTAGAACTATTTGATGTTTAACTTGATTAAATCATAATGCAAGTGGTAAGTTAACAACTCAGATTTATTTTCCAAATTCTATGTATCATGCTTATGCCAGTACCATCCTCTTGAGGAAACGAAATTCAAGAAGAAAAAATAGCATGTCAGTCATTGGATATTATATATCATCCTTATGCCAGTACCATCCTCTTGACGAAACGAAATTCAAGAAGAAAAAATAGCATGCCAATCATTTATCATTTTCAATCATCAAATGTACATATTTTTGACAATCTTTAGTCATTAAAAAACAAACAATTATTTAGAATCTATTTTTTTATTTACCGAATATGTCTGCTACGAAGCCTGACCGTGCTATAACTTTTTTATATAATCAATTGCTGTTGTGTTTTCACGCTTCGTGTTTTGCCATATAAAAAGGTCTTTTATTATTCTTGAATATATTAGAAAATACGTTTGTGCTTATCCATAACACTATTATAATCAATAATAGTGTTATGGATAAGCACAAGCGTATTTAATAATATATTCAAGAATAATTTTAAAAAGTATTTTTTTTTACCATAGCTGTTAGGTTCGCATTATGACGTCATTCGGCCCCGTAATTCATTTGAAAATGGCGGTTTCATTTGTAAAGTCTGCTAGTGCCGATAACAAGTGGCGATGGTAAAAAAAAATACTTTTTAAAATTATTCTTGAATATATTATTAAATACGCTTGTGCTTATCCATAACACTATTTTTGATTATAATAGTGTTATGGATAAGCACAAACGTATTTTCTAATATATTCAAGAATAATATGAAAAAGTAAAAATACTTACCATAGCTGTTAGATTCGCATTATGACGTCATTCGGCCCCGTAATTCATTTGAAAATGGCGGTTTCATTTGTAAAGTCTGCTAGTGCCGATAACAAGTGGCGAAATACTCGTTGTTGTGTGACTTTCTCGTGATACGGACTATGCAAACTGATAAAATATGGATTTATTTACGTATCGATGCTTTACTTTAGTGAATTGGTTGTGATTTGAAGCTGGAATACTGCGCCGAAATTAACGGAATTAACGGACACCTGATTTTCGGTAAATTTCATTTGTTTACATAGGGGACATAGACAAACGACGTGCAGCTTGAAATTGCACTTTGGTGCCTTTGAACTCGGATATCTCAGCGAATTTACAAGGGATCGTAGGAAGAAAGGTATTGTTGGATAGGAAATTTATTTCTGCACATGTTAGTATATAGTGTGCATGTAACTGAGATTGTTTCGAACGTCTGCTTGACCTCTGAAAAAGAACACCAGCATTTTCCAAAATTTCCCATTAAAGTCCTTTATAGACAATTATAATAATAGAAGGCAAAAATTAAAAGTGACCAGTTCCTGTGTCTCTACTGGCCTTTGGCCAGGCGAACTTATGGGATCGCTTTCGTCCGTCTGTCCGTCCGTCTGTTAGCAATTTTATAAAATCGACATCTCCTCTGAAACCGCTTGAAGGATTTTGATGAAACTTAAATCACAATGTTACTTCGGAGGGCCCCTCTCAGATTTGTGTTGTTCATTGCCACCAGTCATCCAAGATGGCCGCCATGGCTAAAACTAGGTCAAATTTAAGGAATTTTCAAACGGCATCTCCTCCGAAACTACTTATTCCATTATTGTGGAATACCATAAACGTGTTCCTTGGGTTGGCCTCTACCAAGTTTTTGTTTTTCGTTATCGTCGAATAATCAAAATGGCCGCCACGGCGACTCAAAGTTTACATAGAGTTATTTAGGAAAAGGCTAAAAATGACATCTTCTTTTAAACCGCTTGAAGGATTTTGATGAAACTTCATTACAATGATCTTTAGGATAGTCCCCCTCAAATTTGTGTTTTTCGCGGCCGCCAATCATCCAAGATGGCCCCATGGCTAAACTTAGGTCAAATTTAAGGAAATTTCAAACAACATCTCCTCCTAAACCACTTATTCCATTCTTGTGAAACAGTGTATTAGGCAGAAATGGAAGAACTGGGTGTGCAAATATGCAAACAGGGTGTGCAAAATAATTTGCTAACATGTTTTAGACGCCAATTCGCGACAAGTGGGTGTCTCGGGGGTATTTATTTTCACAAGTAAAGGTGAAAAAGGTGGCATTTTAGATCAACTTTCTTCTATAAATGTATACAAAACATAACAATATTGAGAAAGTAAGAATTTGGAAGTGTTGCTTAGAAGAAAAAAAACATTTTTTTTGTTAATTTTACCCCACCCACTCCTCCAAATATTGGCCGCGATTTTTCAAAAACGGCCGTGCATAAGACGGCTGCACGGTTGGCTGGCTAATGCACTGTTGTGAAATATTATAAACATGTTCCTTGGGTTGGTTTTATCAATTTTGTGTTTTTCGTTATCGTCGAATAATCAAAATGAAACCACTTGAAGGATTTTGATGAAACTTAAATCACAATGGTCTTTGGAATAGTCCCTCTCAAATTCTTGTTTTTTGCGGCTGCCAGTCATCCGAGATGGCCGCCATGGCTAAAACTAGTTCAAATTTAAGGAATTTTCAAATGACATCTCCTCTGAAACCATTTATTCCATTATTGTGAAATACCATAAAATGTTCCTTGGGTTGGCCTCTATCAAGTTTGTGTTTTCGTTATCGTCGAATAATCAAAATGGCCGCCACGGCAGCTCAAAGTTTACATAGAGTTGTATTAAATAGGAAAAGGCTAAAAATTACATCTTCTTTGAAACCGTTTGAAGGATTTTGATGAAACTTCATTACAATGATCTTTAGGATAGTCCCACTCAGATTTATGTTTTTCGCTGCTGCCAGTCATCCAAGATGGCCACCATGGCTAAAATTAGGTCAAATTTAAGGAAATTTCAAACGACATCATCTCTGAAACCACTTATTTCATTCTTGTAAAATATCATAAACATGTTCCTTGGGTTGGCCTCTATCAAGTTTGTGTTTTTTCGTTATCGTCGAATAATCAAAATGGCCGCCACGGCGAACAAAAGTTTAAATAGAGTTATATATATATGAAAACATTAAAAATGACATTTTCTCTGAAACCGCTGAAAGGATTTTGATGAAACTTAAATCACAATGATCTTTGGGATAGTGTTTTTTTTTGCAGCTGCAGTCATCCAAGATGGCCGCCATGGCTAAAACTAGGTCAAATTTAAGGAAATTTCAAACAACATCTCCAAAACCACTTATTCCATTCTTGTGAAATATCATATACATGTTCCTTGGGTTGGCCTCTATCAAGTGTGTGTTTTTCTTTATCGTTGAATAATCAAAATGGCCACCATGGCGACCCAAAGTTTACATAGAGTTATACAGGGAAAGGCTAAAAATAACATCTTTTCTGAAACCGCTTGAAGGATTTTGATGAAACTTCATTACAATGATCTTTAGGATAGTCCCCCTCAGAATTATGTTTTTCGTGGCTGCCAGTCATCCAAGGTGGCCGCCATGGTTAAAATTAGGTCAAATTTAAGGAAATTTCAAACGTCTCCGACGAAACCACTTATTCCATTCTTGTAACTACTCGACAGATTTTCATGAAACTTCACAGGAATGTTGCTCTTGATGTCTAATTAATCCTAGCAAAATATCAGGTCGGCCGGAAATTCAAGATGGCCGCCATGGCTAAAAATATATTTTTAAAAAACAAGTTTGTAGCAACTACTTCTTGAAAACTATAAGTGATATTGAAATGGGACTTTTTCAGAAATGATCAGCATGACATGATGCTGGTCCTTGCCAAAAATCATTTTGATTCGACAGGTTAAACATGGCTGACAGCGGCCATCTTTGTTTACACAGAGTTATATAGTAAAAACTTGTAACGACTACTCCTCTGAAACTAATGGATGGATTTTCATGAAACTTTACAGGAATGTTGCCCATAATATCTTGTTCATCCTAGCAAAAATTCACATCGATGTGAAATCCAAGATGGCCGCCAAAGTTAAAAATAGATGTTTATAAAACAAGTTTGTAGCGACTACTTCCATGAAAACTATAAGTGATATTGATATGGGACTTTTTCTAAAATGAATTGAGAAAACCTATTCTTTCACCCATAGAAATGTAATATCGTATATTCCGAACATGAAGGTTTAGTCTGATTAACTAAACTGAGTTACATGTAAGTTTGTTCGTATTTTTGCAGGAGTGTAAGAGAGAACCAACATTTGTCACTTGAGTTATGTGGCCATGGTCTCTAACAATTAAAATCTAATTGAACTGACCTAAAACAAGCAACAGATCATTTCTTTCCGCCATGACATAGGCTTTGTATCAGATTCAATGCAAAACTGATAAAAACTCTGGAGTCGTCTTTGGTGTAACAAAATATGTCGTTGATGTTACCAGTTTTCACAGCAACACGAGTTTTGCGATTTGAAAATACTAAATGGTTTGATGTTTGTATTAAAACAGAAGTGCCAGTGTTACATTTATTCCAAAATGACGCCACTACTTGTGTATCGTGATAACTGTGACGCGCAACTGATTATATTTCTGGAGTGGTCGTTGGTGTTTCAAAATATGTCCTTGATGTTACCGCAATGTATGTGCTGTTACCGCTACTTATTTGTGATATAGTGGTACAATTGATATTGTCATATATTTTAGTTTGCTATTTCTATTTAAAATGTTATGGTTTGAGATAATTAAAATTGTATTTAGGGCAAGATCATGCTTAATATTTTTATTTTGTTTGAGTTATTTAAAATTGTTATGGTGAAAAAGCAAATTTTGACGGAATTTGTCACTTTTAACAATGATAGACAACTATCCCAATATTTAGTTTTGATGTAAACACAGTAATATATGAGTCACATTAGTGTGATATTTTACTTTATACTTTAGTTTTCACTGTTTAAATTTATCAAACAAGTTTGTTACATCACAGACACGTGGCAATGGTTATTGCTGCTTTAAATAGTAATAAAACATTTATTTGAAAGCTCTGTGTTCGCACCTTCTACGTTTTGACTGTCCACATCCTGTTTATGCTGTTATTATATTTTTTTGGAAATGACCCATATATATATATACCATTTCTAAACCTACTGACGATGAGGTATATATATAACTTACATATTTTGAGAAGGTATATAATTATATAACTTAAATATTTTGAGAATCCAAACTCTATAGACCAAATATAAACGGCCTAGTCAAACCCCAAAACTGCATTTTATGCATATTAGATCACAGGTATTTTAAGAACATTTGATCCTATACTTTCAATCGGCACATATACATTATTATATGACCTGAACACCCCTGGATAGAGTTTCGATAAACGGTTTTGAAGTGTATTTTTTCTGTTATTTGGGGGGTTAGTTTCTTTAGCATGCTAAAAGATTTATTATATAATATTGCCTCTAGAGCTGTACATGAAAAGAAAAACGATTGTACAATCGATAATCTATCGGTTTGGGTTTTTCGATTGTCTATAGTAATTTCCAAGTATGATTCTCAGCACTAACTTAAGTTGTGGTGTCGTCTACCATAATAATTGCCAATGATAAGGCTATCTTGATCAGCCAATCATCCAGTTTTAATAGCTGATCGTATGTCAAGTCTTCAGAGGCAGAACTATTTATGAACATTTCAATATATTTTCAGAGGAAGGTGCGCTGAAGCTGCTTCCCAGTGAATGAAAAATATTTTTACTTTCAAAAGATAATGCTAAATAAGCTTGAAGAAGATAATCATGGCCAATTCAAACAAATGTGTGTGTTTTGTATTTGTCGCGCATTTTCCCCAGGATGTTAAAGTGGAGAGCGTAGTCCAGTGCATTCATGGACTGTTGGGCTCTACAAACTGTCTCTCAGTGATAGGCATTGATCCTAGGTCTAGACAGGTGCACTTTTTTACCGAATTTTCACCTGATGACTTTATGTTGTTGTCAGAGGGCTTACAATTACTAGAAGATGGCAAGGTAAATGATGATGAATGTATATCTGGAATTCACTACTTTATAAACACGGGTGATGCAAGGGAGGGGAAGTTATACCTGGTATCAGAACAATATAAAGAGAAAATAAAAAAAATTGTTGAAAATACTAATGTTGAACGTGTAAAGCGTTCGTTAGAATATAAGAATATAGCACATGGCTTTATAAGTTTTAATGACAATTACGCTGACAAAAATAGAAAAGAAATTGAAATATCTGAGAACTCTAAGGAGAACAAGACATTAACTTGCAAGCAGAATAAAAAAACAAAAAACATTGATCCTTTGAAAGTTTCTAAAAGCAATTCTGAAACTGACGCAAACCGACATCAGAATATAAGTCATGTTGGCAAAGATGAAAGTAAGATCAGATCATCTTTAAAACATAGTACAGTCACTGTAGTGGGGCAAACACTAAATAAGGAAGCAAGTCTCGTAGAGAACATAAAGAAGAATCTGGAGAACTACTTCAAAATCAAACCTGAAGAAAAACGATCCAGAAAGGTTCTGCCACGTTCCTCTACTACTGTAGTGAATTATACCAAGTGTGTTACTTATACCCCCAATGGAGTAAAACGTACGAAAGGGGTTCAAAGGCACAAAACGTCGGCAAAAAATAAAAATAATGATTTAAGGAAATCTTGGCATGCCCGTGAGAGGACAGAAAATATACATGGTGTCAAGGTGTATAAAGAGTTTGAGGATAATTCAGATGACAGAAGAAATTATTTTGAGAATCGTCAAACTGTAAGTCTTCATCCTAAGGTCAAGGAAGGTGATGGTACTGCTGTTACTACATATACTGAAGACTTGATCAGACGGCTAAGAGACATAACAAACCTCCCAAGGGAAGAACTACCTCCACAGCATGTTGTTGTACTGGTCTACCCTTCAAGAAAACCAAAGCACAACAAGCCAGCTACACGGAGAACACAACAGAGGGCTCAGAGAAGAGAGGCTGAACAGTTTCCAGTACAGGTTTCTGAAGAAGGAAACCAGGCTGCAGGTCCGCCAACTTTCGACAGTCTTTTGACATCGTCTGAGTCAATTTTTCGGCGATTACCAAGTACAAATGAACGGCCACAACCACAACAACCAAGTGCACCAACGACTAACTTGACATCCTCGTTAGCGGATGAGCAGGCGTTGACTTCGAGGAGACAGGGATTGAATCAGACGAGCACACGCCACCCTCCTCGTCCTCCCCGCCATCCTGAATATGCCGACAGGAATCGCCGACAGATGTCGTTTACAAACTGGCCGACCACTACTCATCAGGACCCAACTCTCATGACCAATTATGGATTCTTTTACACAGGTACGACTATATACTTTAATATTTTTTTTGCAAAATATATCAATTTGGAGACATTTTTAAATTGATCAGTGTTGCATAAGTATACGGATTCGTTCTTTCTCCATAATAGGATTGTTTTTTAACCGTTAACCCGCTACATATATATATAACGGACTGTTCTTTCTTTGAATTAAGACCGTTCCATTTATCATGTTTATTATTATAAATTATATAAAAAGGGGTGTTTTGGGGAAATGACTGATCAGCAGTCAGAACATTGTAAACCCTGATTAGCCTGCGAGTTAATGTTATTTTTTGCCTACTAGTTTGGCAAGATGAAATTATGTGATTGGGTGTTGTTGTCCATCGTTGTCCATTAGCTAATTGTTGTGAACACAACAGCTCCAGCATAATATGTTTTGAAGTTACACCAAATTTGATTTTATGGTTTGTTCCAGTAAGATCTTGGACAGATCATCAGTAAGATCCCCAATTTGAACATTATCAAAATTGACAGGTTTTTAACAGTTACATATTTGTTTGAATGGTATTTTACGTCATTTTAACATATTTTAGGCCATTTTTGAGGGTCGCTTTTTTTGTGGTAGAGGCACGGTAGACCACTCCATTATTCCTGGGTAGAACCGCTACTATATATATACCACCCGCCATCCATAAGAATCGAAACTTCCTCACTTAACAAGTTATGCTCCCCAGTGGGATTCAAACCCGCAGCGGTGAGAGGCGAGAAGATTTACAACGCTATATCATTAAGCCCTTGACCACAGAAAAAATATAGTTTTGTGCTTGTGAACTTTATCACATGATTTTGGGGTTTTGCAAAATTATGTCAACTGGGAAACATTGTTTTTAGCATGGATGTCTTTCCGTCTGTCCGTCACAAGCCGTGTCAGCTCCATATCTCTTGATCCGCTTGAGGGATTATGAAATAACTTGGCATACATGTTCAACATATTGAGACGACGTGCAGAGCGCAATTTTCAGCCACATCCGTTCAAGGTCACACTTAGAAGTCGAAGGTCATATGCACTATATTTCGTGTCCGCTCCATATCTTTTGAACCGCTTCAGGGATTTTTAAATAACTAAACTTGGCACAAATGTTCACCATATCGAGAAAACATTCAGAGCGCAACTTCCAGCCACGTCCGGTCAAGGTCACACTTAGAGGTTGAAGGTCATATGTACTATATTTCGTTTCCGCTGCATATCTCTTGACAGTTTCTCGATGTTTCATTGTAAACCTTCGCCTCTCACTGCCTCTCACTGCTGCGGATTTGAATCCCACTGGGAGCTCGACTTGTACGTGAGGAAGTGTCGATTCTTACGGATGGCGGGAGGTTCTACCCAGGAAAAGTGAGTGGTCTGCCTCAACCTCAAAAAAATCGACTTACATGTGTTGAAAATGACGTAAACCACCATAAAAACAACAAACGAACAAACAAATATCTCTTGAACTGCTTGAGGGATTTTGAAATAACTTGGCACAAATGTTCACCATATCGAGACGACATCCAGAGCGCATCTTCAAGCCACGTCCGTTCAAGATCAGGGTCACAATTAGAGGTGGAAGGTCATATGCACTATATTTCATGTCCACTCCATATCTCTTGAACCGCTTGAGGGATTTTGAAATAACTTGGCACAAATGTTCACCATATCAAGAAGACGTGCAGAGCGCAACTTTCAGCCAGGTTGGTTCGTATGCATTACATTGAGAGTGTGGGGGGAGACATATGTTCTTGTTACAAAAACAACCCCATCTAGTTATTATTGGAGATTCCTTAAAATATTGAGGACAAGTTTGGCATTGATTAAATTTAACTCTTTCAAAATGTCTCCAAAATTGATTTACTCCCCCAGTTTAGTGCATATGCACATTAAATACGCAACTGAAACACATCAGGATGGTATTATTAATTTAACCAGGAGAGTCCTCGGGTACTGTTGGGCCCCTTGTTGTTGCTTAACTTAAATCCTGCTTGCTTCATGCCCAGAAAAGCTCATGAATTTGAATATCATCGTTAGGGTTGGTACCGAATAGTTACTTCAAAAAGTACCGGTATATGCCGGTTTGTAAAGAATCGGTTCCGATCTCGGTATTTCCATAAAAATGAATGCAACACAACATAAGCGAACACGTAGGCAGCGCGAGTCTATATTGAAGGTTGACATTTTATATAGACACCAACCGTTATGGCGAGCTACTTGCGCGATGTCAGGCTTAGTTTTGCATTACTTTCTAAGTTGTTTAGCCTTCATTTTAGATGATGAAAATCAATAATATATCATAATAAACATTTATTGTTAATTTTATTCCATATTTTATCAGACATGTCAGAATTAATAAATTATTAAAAATAAAAGTTATGAATGTAAACAAGTCATCTATTTTCGCGAACTGAAATTGGTGTCTCAAAAATTGTTGATTGTTTCAAGTTTTTCTTTTAAAAATTAAGGTTTACTTTAAAAAACTTCTAGTCATTTTAGTCTGAGATTACTTATGATTAATTTGTAATCACTAATGTGTTTATTATTAGTTCACTGTTACCTGTTGGAAAAAAAAGTTTGAATACAAAGTTCTATTTACTGGCTTTGAATGTTTATATATTACAATGATTAACAAAGTTCTCCCATATAAATATATTTGATTAAGTGTATCTACAATGATAAAGAATGAGTATAAAACTTACCAAATCATTGCTGGTCAGATGCACTAAAAGCATGATACATGGGAAGTGGTATCAGTATCGGTATCGTTAAAATACCGTATTGTTTCGTCGGTATCAGTATCGGTATTGTACCGGTTCGTGCTTAACGATATCCAACCCTAATCATTGTACATGTATATACTGTACATGTATATACCGATTAATTTTTTGTTTTTTCTTCATTTATAGGTCGTTTTGACCTTGTACGGTGTTACCAGTGTGGTATTGGGCTGAAGGACTGGGCTGAGCCGGATGAACCTTTGTTCGAGCATATAAAGCATGCGTCTGACTGTCCATTCCTGTTGGAGTTACTTGGACCGGATTTACTGGCTGCATATAAGGTAATGACAAGTATAAAACAGAATATAAAACAGTATATATATATATGTACATTAGACAGTGAGCAAGAGCAAGCTTTGTTCATTTTTAGCTTTCCGTCTTTGTCAGTTAATTCTTGTTAACTCTAAAACTTAAGTAAACGGTTTCTGATTGTCACCAAATTTGATTTAACGTTTGTTTTAATGAGATCTGGGACAAGGAGCATAATCGACGCTTGAGTTGTGTAGTTACTGCTATTGAATAAGTCTTAAAAAAGGTATTTTAATTTTGTTTACATGATAAGTTATCTGAATGTATTCTGATTTTCGCTAACTTTCATTTGAATGTTTGTTGGAACAATATCTAGTACGAGTTCCAAAACAATATTGCATCATATTTACACTTAAACTTAAATTGTTATAAGAAACTTTTAGTCCTCAGACCAGTGTATTATATAGTACATCGATTTTAACCAGATTTATCAACAGAACATTTCGTAATTAGATTGACAAGTGTTGTTGGGTGGAGGGTGGTGTCGGCGTTTGTTTAGTTTGTCCAAGTTTATCCAAAGCATTATAACTTGTATACTATAAAACGGATTACTACGTATATTTTCACAGTTATTACATATTATTATCATTAGCTATGTAGCAATACCAATGTTTCTATGACCTTGACCTTCAGTTCAAGGTTACACTTACTAGGAAGTCTGTTGAAAATCCCGTTTTCTTCAAAATCTCCATGTTTTTTGTTCCTGTTTATAGTTGTCCTTTGTTATTCGTAGGTGAATTTAATACCTGCCGGTGCCACACCTGTTGAGAACACTGCTAGACCGGGGACACAGGGAGCTGGTAAGTAGTTGTAACAGTAGAAACATATCCAAATCTATGGTTCGTGACTTGATTGTAATTCAACAAAATGGCTGCCAGTTGTCACATGGTTTTACATGGTTATATTTAATTCTGCCAGACTGATCTAAAGTAAAAAAACAACAACATCCTATTGCTAAAGGTCGTGGTCCACATTCTGCTCTTGCCACTTTTTTGGGTCACCTTCGTCTGTCGTCCATCCATCTGTCACACTTTACCCTGCAACTTAACCTTGGCTATAACTTGAAAAGTATTTGACCTATGTTCATGAAACTTCACACACATTTTCATCTTTATCAGTTATCTTTACCCAATGAATGTCGTTACACATGTCCAATAACTCCGACTTTCATTTTGGCGGAGGTATGCCTCTTTTCATAAAACTTTAACCTGCAACCTAACCATGCTTATAACTGGCCTTAAATTGATAAGTAAATTGATAAGTATTTGACCTATCTTCATGAAACTTCACACATATTCATCTTAAGCAAATGAATGTCGTTACACATGTCCAATAAATTTTCTACCTTATAATTATCCAGGGCAGATCTACTCCATAATTCATGAAGGATTGCACCCACTGTCTTCAAACTTTATGGATTGTCATTTCTGAAATAAGCACATGGTAGGCAACGCAAGTGTTCTGTGGAACACCCTTCTAGTTTATGAAACATATTTGAAAGCAGTTTTGTCCCTGAGCAAAATTATGATATGTGTGTAAATATATTTTGCTATATATGGATTCTGCCTGAAATTCCGACTTTGGGTGAATGATGGTCATACTGAATTTACTTCATCTGTTTACTAGCCCTGTTACCTATATGGGTTGTGTCATCTTAAGATTTTCAGGGCTTTTCCCTATTTAAGGGAAAAAAAATCCCAATCCATAATAAATATTTTGTTTGAAGTTGTTTTCTGTTGTGTTGGTGTCATTTCAGTAACAGATTGTTGTTACCACTCTAACAGGTTCAAAGCACTATTTAAATGGTAATTGTTCATGATGTACTAACTTCCCAATTTTGTCAATTTGTTGATAAAAAATTCCCAATTTGATCAAGGGGCCTTTTTCCCAATATACATAAGTAAAGCCCTGGTTTGTTTTCATATATCTTATACATTTGCAAAAGGAAATTACACAAATCTCAAACTGTTTACCTTCACTATATCTGTTATATTTCAGAGTTTTGTTATTATAGCCCCGTTTTCACAAAGTGAAGTGGGGGCTATATAGAAATCACGCTGTCTAACGTCCCATCGTGTCTCGTCTAACGTCCCATCGTGTCTCGTCTAACGTCCCATCGTGTCGCGTTGCGTAACACATTTTTTGTCTTGTCGCAAAACACATTTGCAGAGCTTATGGGATGCCGAGTTGTCCGTCGTCCGTCGTCCGTTGTTAACTTTTGTCTCGTTAAGACGATAAGGCCTTCATTTTTCATCCGATCTTTACCAATCTTTAACAGGTTGTTAATATCAATAAAAGCTCGGATGAGTTCGAAAACCAGCCAGATCGGACAAGTAACAGCGGAGTTATGGCCCTTGATTTAGTTAAAAATGCTATATTGCTAAATGTTGCCTCGTTAAGACGATAGGGCCTTCATTTTTCTTCCTATCTTTACCAAACTTTACCACATTGTTAATATCAATGAAAGTTCGGACAAGTTCGAAAACCAGCCAGATCGGACCAGTAACAGCGGAGTTATGGTCCTTGATTTAGTTAAAAATGCTATATTGCTATATTTTGCCGCGTTAAGACAATAGGGCCTTCGTTTTTCATCCTATCTTTACCAAACTTTACCACGTTGTTAATATCAATGAAAGCTCGGACAAGTTCGAAAACCAGCCATATCGGACTAGTATCAGCGGAGTTGTAGCCCTTGATTTAGTTAAAAATGCTATATTTTGCATTGTTAAGATGATAGGGGCTTCATTGTTCATCCGATCTTTACCAATCTTTATCAGATTGTTAATGTCGTTGAAAGCTCGAACAAGTTTGAAAACCAGCCATATCGGACCAGTAACGGGGAAGTTATGGCCCTTGATTTAGTTAAAAATGCTATATTTTGCCTCGTTAAGACAATAGGGGCTTCATTGTTCATCCAATCTTTACCAAACTTGAACAGATTGTTAATATCAAAGAAAGCTTGGACAAGTTCGAAAACCAGCCATATCGAAATAGTAACAGCGGAGTTATGGCCCTTGATTTAGTTAAAAATGCTATATTTTGCCTCGTTAAGACTATAGGGGCTTCATTGTTCATCCGATCTTTACCAAACTTGATCAGATTGTTAATATCAATGAAAGCACAGACAAGTTCGAAAACCAGCCATATCGGACCAGTAACATCGGAGTTATGGCCCTTGATTTACTTCAAAATGATATATTTTGCCTCAAGACGATAGCGCCATTGATTTTTCATCCGATCTTTACCAAACTTCATGAAATTGTTAATGTCTATAAAAGATTGGTCAAGTTCGAAAACCAACCAGATCGGACAAGTAACAGCGGAGTTATGGCCCTTGATTTTGTTAAAAATGCTATAATATGCCTCGTCCTACGATAAGGCCTTCATTTTGCATCTGATCTTTGCCAAACTTTACCAGATTTTACAACTGTCTTTTTTATATTATTATTCATTTTTATTTTAATCATTATTTTTTTTTTTTATTATTTATTATTTTATTTTTTTTATTTTTTTTTTTTAATTATTTATTTTTTTTTCATTTTTTTTTTTTTTTTGAAATTATTCCATTTTTTTCAGATATTTTTTTTTTTTTATCTCTATGTTGGATCAGAAATAAATGCTATATTTTTCCTCGTTAATACGGTATGGCCTTCATTTTTCATCTAATCTTTACAAACTTTACCAGATTCTTTAGTTATGGCCTTTGATTTAGTCAAAAAGCTGTTTTTTGCCTGAAACTTTCAAAAAAACGTAAATGGCAGTCACTCGCTTCATTGATGTTATAAGAGCCATGTTAGCCAGTAGAGCGTCCACAGGCCCTCTTGAGCCTCTTGTTTATTACGTGCATTCCTGAAACAGTTTTGAATGAGTTGTTCCCAAACTTCATATACAAATAACAACTGATCAAAAAGCGGGGGTATTCATCACCTTCAGTGATAGTTCTAGTTCATCTTTGACCAGTACTAAATATAATATTTATCCTTTTATTATGGGACCATTAAAATACGTAAAGAAATTATTTAAACTTCAGTCATGTAAAGCTGCTAAAATTTTAGACTTTTATGTTTAAAGGGACACACGACAATCTTCAGTTTTATTCAAGCATTAGTCTATATAGAATTAGCATTAATCCTGCCTCATTTTCACTTTAGAACTGCTTGCATATAATTAAATACAAATTTGAGATTTCTTCAGTATTCTATCAAATTTTTAAATATATTATTGGTGCAATATTATCAAAAGTTATTAATATGTAAAAACAATTTTCTTTAAACTGTTTGAATAATTAATGTTAATGATTGCAAATATGCAAGGTATGTTGAAAACTAATGGGAAACCGTGAGTTTTAAAAAAGCAAGTTTAATTGTACACGTATTTCAGGCAGGGATTTAAAGCCTTGTTTTTCTCATGTTAGCTTTTGAAAATTCATGAAGCTTAAGTAAAGGCTTACTACAATTATTGAATGGATGCAATAAAAATAACCCGAGTGGAAATTGATATTTGTTTATTGTACATGATGTAAAATGAGGGTTTGAAAGGTTTCTTGGTGCACGCATTTCATGTGTAAGGTTTTATTGTTCAGTATTTATATAGCATCTGTAATTTCCCTGTTCAGTAGCATCTGTGTCCTATGGTATGCACACAGGGACATCCTAAAAAAAAATTGTTGGTTTGCTGTGTGTGCTCCGATCTACTCACTAAATAGGCAACTACATTAAAATAAAATTGCAAGTCGCTATGTTTGGTGATCCTACATGTACCTACCTACCCACTTAAAAAATGTTTGATCGGAGCACAGCAAACCAATTACTTTTTAAGGACGGTCAAACTTGAACCGTTTCAATGGAAATTAAGGAAGATGAAAGGAAGATTTTAAAAAATTAAAAGAACACTAAATGTTCTCATCATGCATAGGAATTAAATTTCTCTGGAACTGCTGAACCAATTTGCTCAAATGTTATAGGGATGCTTCTGCATGCTTGAGTACAAAAACATAGGTCGATCAAACTTCAGAATGGCCGCCATTACTGAAAAAAAGACAAAACCTTAATGATTGCCTTCAGTGGGGGCATCTGTGTGCCATGGACACATTTCTAGATATTACTTAACATTTTTCAAACAGTTTGCGATGGATTATTCCCAAACTTTATAAACATGCCTGTTTATGACCTTTTGTCCCATTGTTGATAGCATGGCAGACACTTAGGGATCACTTTGTCTGTCATCGTCCGTCCGTCACACTTTAACCTTCAACCTAACCTTGGCCACAGCAAGGCTTATGATGGCGTTGAAGGTCGCTATAAGCGACCACCAAGAGGCCAGGAGTTATATAAGCTGTATTTTTACCGATAAATTGATGGCCGATTTTATCATGGAGGTTCATCCTTATGAATATAAAGGCTACAGTATTACTGTCACCAGTTCCGTATGTATTTTTCGTAGCAACACAATAAAAAAAAAGTCACAAATGTATTTTTCGGCTCACAACGTTTGTTTATAAAATTGAAATATTGAAAGTAAAAAAAAACAAGAAATTTATTTCATTGTATGTTTTTACAATGTTGATGATTTTCTGCTTTATCGTCTCATACTTTTCTCTATTAAAAGTAGCATTCTATGCCCTGAGAGAAGTCCTTATTTAAATTTATATTTGGTGTTGTCATGTTACTATGTTTAATATCATGTTATTACGAGAAATCATGAATTGATCAGAAAGTTATATCATGTATCATTGTTTTATTTGTTTTTAATGGAAATGATTTTTATGACGAATAAAATTAATGTGCTTCAATCGACTTGTTTAACACATTTAATACTTCCAGTTTTAAAATAGCAATATAGAGAGCTGTGTGTACTTTTATGTACGTTGCATGTTTTATTGAAACAATATTCCAAACAAATGCATGTTTGTTCTGCTCTGTGACTTTACTTTCCATCTTCATGTGATGAGTTCAAAGTTCATTTTGGAGCAATTTTAAATTATAATATATATTATATACATCCTTGAGGCCCTCAAAATCAGAGTTTAGAATTATGTTTTTACCTTCGTGTATTAAAAAAAAAAAAAAAAGGAAAATCGACCTACCTACCCTATTTTTATTTTAGCAGGAAACCTGAAACACGACTATTTTTAGCTCTACTGGCCAAAGGCCTATGGGATGCAGAGTTGTCCGTCGTCCGTTCCGTTATGGCCCTTGATTTCGTTTAAAATGCTATATTTTGCCTCGTTAAGACGATAGGGCCTTCATTTTTCATCTGATCTTTACCAAACTTTAACAGATTGTTAATGTCAATAAAAGCTCGGACAAGATTGAAAACCAGCCAGATCGGACCAGTAACAGCGGAGTTATGGCCCTTCATTTAGTTAAAAATGCTATATTTTGCCTCGTTAAGACGATAGGGCCTTCATTTTTCATCCAATCTTTACCAAATTGTACCAGATTGTTAATGTCAGTAACAACTCGGACAAGTTCGAAAACCAAATCGGACCAGTAACAGCGGAGTTATGGCCCTTGAATTCGTTAAATATGCCATGTTTTGCCTGGTTAAGGCGATAGGGCCTTCATTTTTAGCTCGACTATTCGAAGAATAAGAGAGCTTATGTAATCACCCCGGGGTCGGCGTCGGCGTCGGCGTCGGCGTTGGCGTCGGCGTCCCACATTCAGGTTTGCGTGTAAGCTGTGTTTACAAGTTTATATCTCTTACATTTCTTATCCTAGCACAACCAAATTTGGCCATGGGCTTCCTTATAGCATTATCTTAAGGACTGCATAAGCAATTTTGGTTCCTGTAACCCATGGGCTCCCATGGAACCCAAATTATGATAGCCCATAAAATGTGTCCCATTTCACATCAAATTTTGCGTGTAAGCTGTGTTTACAAGTCTATATCTCTTACAATTCTTACCCTAGCTCAACCAAATTTGGCCATTAGCTTACTTATAGCATTATCTTAAGGGCTGCTTAAGTAATTTTGGTTCCTGTAACCCCTGGGCTCCCATGGAACCCAAATTCTGATAGCCCTTAAAATGTGTCTGTTTCACATCAAATTTTGTGTGTAAGCTGTGTTTACAGGTCTATATCTCTTACATTTCTTGTCCTAGCTGAACTAAATTTTGGAATTGGTTTCCTTATAGTATGTTGTAAAGGGTTGGATAAGTAATTTTGTCTTTTGCAAATTCTGGGCTCCCATGGAACCCAAATTGTGATGGCCCATAAAATATGCAATAAAGGCAGATCTAGGTTTGCATGTAAGCATGTATATATCTATAATTTTGGTTTGGGATTTGTTATAGCATTATGCATCTTATTACTTCACCCATATTGGGGCATGGGCTCCCTCCTCTCCCCCCCCCCCCCCCCCCCCCCACGCCCCTCCCCCTCTACCCCGCCCCCACTTTTTTTTTTTTTTACATATTTCTGAGTTGCTTTTGTCAATTCCTACACATATATGTTGCAACCCTCCCCGCCCCCTCCCCTCCCACCCCGCCTCTCACCCCATCACCACACCCACCACGCCCCACACTTGAATTTTTTTTACATATTTCTGTGTTGTTTTAGTCAATTCTTACACATATATGTTGCAACCCTCCCTGCACCCACCACCCCACCCCCACGCCTCTCACCCCATCACCTCCCCACCCCCATCATGCCCAAGACTTGAAACATTTTTTTTTTTTTTACATATTTCTTGTGTTGCTTTTGTCAGTTCTTATACATGTATGTTGCAACCCTCCCCACTCCCCAACCCCCCCCCCCCCCACCGCCTCTCATGCCATCACCCCACCCACCATGCCCCACACTTGATTTTTTTTTTTTACATATTTCTTTGTTGTTTTAGTCAATTTTTACACATAGATGTTGCCCCATCCACCCCCTCCCCCCACCCCCACACTTGAATTATTTTTTTTACATATTTCTGTGTTGCTTTTATCAATTCTGACACTTATATGTTTTAACCCCCCCTCACCCCATCCCCCCATCCCGCCCCACACTTGGAACTTTTTTTTTTTTTTTTTTTTTACATATTTCTGTGTTGCTTTTATCAATTCTGACACTTATATGTTTTAACCCCCCCTCACCCCATCCCCCCATCCCACCCCACACTTGGAACTTTTTTTTTTTTTTTTTTTTACATATTTCTGTGTTGCTTTTATCAATTCTGACACTTATATGTTTTAACCCCCCCTCACCCCATCCTCCAATCCTGCCCCACACTTGGAACTTTTTTTTTTTTTTGTTACATTTTTCTTTGTTGTTTTAGCAATTCTTACACACGTGTTGCCACACCCCCCCTTCCAACCCACTCCCCCCCCCCCCCCCCCCAACACACTTGAAACATTTTGTTTTTTTTACATATTTCTTTGTTGTTTTAGTCAATTCTTACACATATATGTTGCCCCTGCCCCCTCCCGCCTCTCCCCCAGCTCTCCCCCAGCTCTCCCCCACACCCCTACCCCACTTGAAACTATTTTTTTTTTACATATTTCTGTGTTACTTTTGTCAATTCTTACACATATATGTTGCTCTCACCACCCCCACTCCCTCCACCATCCACCCCCGCCTCTCTCCCACCCCCACCCCGCACCCCACTCAAAACTCGATATTTTTTATTTTTTATTTTTTTTTTACATATTTCTGTGTAGTTTTGGTCAATTCTTACACATAGTTATGTTATGCTCCCAACCCCACCCCACATTGTTGTAGCCTTGTTTTCTGATGGTATATACTAGCTATAAATTTATTATTCTCCGAAAAATCGAATAGTCGAGCTGCGCTGTTCTCCGACAGCTCTTGTTCATCCTGTCTTTACCAAACTTTACCAGATTTTTTGAGGTTTTTTTTCTTTTATTATTTTTGTATTTCTTTATATTTTTGAATTGTTAAATTTTTTATTTATTCTTTATTTTTTTTTTTTTTTTAGTATTATTTTTTAGCTCTACTGATCAGAGATCAGCAGAGCTTATGCCGTGATGCGGCGTCCGTCGTCCGTCCGTCCGTCCGTCCGTCCGTCTGTCCGTCCGTTAACTTTTATTTGTAGCGACTACTCCTCTGAAACTACTAGATGGATATTCATAAAACTTTACAAAAATGTTGCCCATAAAGTCTAGTTGATCCTAGCAAAAATTCATGTTGATGTGAAATCCAAGATGGCCGCCAAAGCTAAAAATAGATTTTTAGCTCTACTGATCAGAGATCAGCAGAGCTTATGCCGTGGTGCGGCGTCCGTCGTCCGTCCGTCTGTCCGTCCGTCTGTCCGTCCGTCCGTTAACTTTTATTTGTAGCGACTACTCCTCTGAAACTACTGGATCGATATTCATAAAACTTTACAGAAATGTTGCCCATGAAGTCTAGTTGATCCTAGCAAAAATTCATGTTGATGTGAAATCCAAGATGGCTGCCAAAGCTAAAAATAGATTTTTTAAATTCAAGTTTGTAGCGACTACTTCTTGAAAACTATAAGTGATATTGATATGGGACTTTTTCTAAAATGATCAGCATGACATGATGTTGGTCCTTATCAAAAATCGTTTTGATTCGACGTTAAACGTGGCTGCCAGCGGCAATCTTTGTTTACATAGAGTTATATAGTAAAAACTTGTAGCGACTACTCCCCTGAAACTACTTGGCGGATTTTCATGAAACTTTACAGGAATGTTGCTCTTAATGTCTAATTGATCCTAGCAAAATTTCAGATCGGCCAGAAATTCAAGATGGCTGCCACAGTTAAAAATAGATTTTTAAAAAATAAGTTTGTAGCGACTACTTCTTGAAAACTATAAGTGATATTGATATGGGACTTTTTCTAAAATGATCAGTATGACATGATGGTTATCCGAGTCGAACATTACTTTGATTCAACATTAAACATGGCTGCCAGTGACCATCTTTGTTTACATAGAGTTATATAATGAAAACTTGTAGCGACTACTCCTCTGAAACTACTTGACGGATTTTCATGAAACTTCACAGAAATGTTGCTCTTGATGTCTAATTGATCCTAGCAAAATTTCAGGTCGGCCGGAAATTCAAGATGGCCGCCATGGCTAAAAATAGATTTTCAAAATACAAGTTTGTAGCGACTACTTCTTGAAAACTTTAAGTGATATTGATATGGGACTTTTTCTAAAGACATGATGTTGGTCCTTGTCGAAAATCGTTTTGATTCGACGTTAAACATGGCTGCCAGCGGCCATCTTTGTTTACATAGAGTTATATAATGAAAACTTGTAGCGACTATTCCTCTGAAACTACTTGACGGATTTTCATGAAACTTCACACGAAAGTTGCTCTTGATGTCTAATTGATCCTAGCAAAATTTCAGGTCGGCCGAAAATTCAAGATGGCCGCCACGACTAAAAATAGATTTTTAAAAAATAAGTTTGTAGCGACTACTTCTTGAAAACTATAAGAGATATTGATATGGGACTTTTTCTAAAATGATCAGCATGACATGATGTTGGTCCTTGTCGAAAATCGTTTTGATTCGACGTTAAACATGGCTGCCAGTGGCCATCTTTGTTTACATAGAGTTATATAATGAAAACTTGTAGCGACTACTCCTCTGAAACTACTTTACGGATTTTCATAAAACTTCACAGGAATGTTGCTCTTGATGTCTTATTGATCCTAGCAAAATTTCAGGTCGGCCGGAAAATCAAGATGGCCGCCACGGCTAAAAATAGATTAAAAAAAAATAAGATTGTAGCGACGACTTCTTGAAAACTAAGAGAGATATTGATATGGCACTTTTTCTAAAATGATCAGCATGACATGATGGTTATCCGAGTTGAACATTATTTTGATTCGACATTAAACCTGGCTGCCAGTGGCCATCTTTGTTTACATAGAGTTATATAATGAAAACTTGTAGCGACTACTCCTCTGAAAGTACTTGACGGATTTTCATGAAACTTCACAGAAATGTTGCTCTTGATGTCTAATTGATCCTAGCAAAATTTCAGGTCGGCCGGAAATTCAAGATGGCCGCCACGGCTAAAAATAGATTTTCAAAAATCAAGTTTGTAGTCACTACTTCCTGAAATCAAAATCAATCAGTAGAGCTTCAAGGTCATTGACCTCTTGTTTAAATACAAGTTTGTAGCGACTACTTCTTGAAAACTATAAGTGATATTGATATGGGACTTTTTCTAAAATGATCAGCATGACATGATGTTGGTCCTTGTCGAAAATCGTTTTGATTTGACGATAAACATGGCTGCCAGTGGCCATCTTTGTTTACATAGAGTTATATAATGAAAACTTGTAGCGACTACTCCTCTGAAACTACTTGACGGATTTTCATGAAACTTCACAGGAATGTTGCTCTTGATGTCTAATTGATCCTAGCAAAATTTCAGGTCGGCCGGAAATTCAAGATGGCCGCCACAGCTAAAAATACTTCTTGAAAACTATAAGTGATATTGATATGGGACTTTTTCTAAAATGATCAGCATGACATGATGTTGGTCCTTATCAAAAATTGTTTTGATTCGACGTTAAACGTGGCTGCCAGCGGCCATCTTTGTTTACATAGAGTCATATAGTAAAAACTTGTAGCGACTACTCCTCTAAAACTACTTGGCGGATTTTCATGAAACTTTACAGGAATGTTGCTCTTAATGTCTAATTGATCCTAGCAAAATTTCAGATCGGCCAGAAATTCAAGATGGCTGCCACAGTTAAAAATAGATTTTTAAAAAATAAGTTTGTAGCGACTACTTCTTGAAAACTATAAGTGATATTGATATGGGACTTTTTCTAAAATGATCAGCATGACATGATGGTTATCCGAGTCGAACATTATTTTGATTCGACATTAAACATGGCTGCCAGTGGCCATCTTTGTTTACATAGAGTTATATAATGAAAACTTGTAGCGACTACTTCTCTGAAACTACTTGACGGATTTTCATGAAACTTCACAAAAATGTTGCTCTTGATGTCTAATTGATCCTAGCAAAATTTCAGGTCGGCCGGAAATTCAAGATGGCCGCCATGGCTAAAAATAGATTTTCAAAATACAAGTTTGTAGCGACTACTTCTTGAAAACTATAAGTGATATTGATATGGGACTTTTTCTAAAATGATCAGCATGACATGATGTTGGTCCTTATCAAAAATCGTTTTGATTCGACGTTAAACGTGGCTGCCAGCGGCCATCTTTGTTTACATAGAGTTATATAATGAAAACTTGTAGCGACTACTCCTCTGAAACTACTTGACGGATTTTCATGAAACTTCACAAAAATGTTGCTCTTGATGTCTAATTGATCCTAGCAAAATTTCAGGTCGGCCGGAAATTCAAGATGGCCGCCATGGCTAAAAATAGATTTTCAAAATACAAGTTTGTAGCGACTACTTCTTGAAAACTATAAGTGATATTGATATGGGACTTTTTCTAAAATGATCTGCATGACATGATGTTGATCCTTGTCGAAAATCGTTTTGATTCGACGTTAAACATGGCTGCCAGCGGCCATCTTTGTTTACATAGAGTTATATAGTAAAAACTTGTAGCGACTACTCCTCTGAAACTACTTGGCGGATTGTCATGAAACGTTATAGGAATGTTGCTCTTGATGTCTAATTGATCCTAGAAAAATTTCAGGTCGGCCTGAAATTCAAGATGGCCGTCACAGCTAAAAATAGATTTTTTAAAAATAAGTTTGTAGCGACTACTTCTTGAAAACTATAAGTGATATTGGTATGGGACTTTTTCTAAAATGATCAGCATGACATGATGTAGATCCTTGTGGAAAATTATTTTGATTCGACGTTAAACATGGCTGCCAGTGGCCATCTTTGGTTACATAGAGTTATATAGTAAAAACTTGTAGCGACTACTCCTCTGAAACTACTTGACGGATGTTCATGAAACTTCACAGGAATGTTGCTCTTGATGTCTAGTTGATCCTAAAAAAAATTCAGGTCGGCCGGAAATTCAAGATGGCCGCCACAGTTAAAAATAGATTTTTAAAAAATAAGTTTGTAGCGACTACTTCTTGAAAACTATAAGAGATATTGATATGGGACTTTTTCTAAAATGATCAGCATGACATGATGGTTATCCGAGTCGAACATTATTTTGATTCAATGTTAAACATGGCTGTCAGTGGCCATCTTTGTTTACATAGAGTTATATAATGAAAACTTGTAGCGACTACTCCTCTGAAACTACCTGACGGATTTTCATGAAACTTCACAGGAATGTTGCTCTTGATGTCTAATTGATCCTAGCAAAATTTCAGGTCGGCCGGAAATTCAAGATGGCCACCACAGCTAAAAATAGATTTTCAAAAAAACAGTTTGTAGCGACTACTTCCTGAAATCAAAATCGATCAGTAGAGCTTCAAGGTCATTGACCTCTTGTTTTATTATCTCTACTGGCCAAGTTTGAAAACCAGCCAGATCGGATAAGTAATGGCGGAGTTATGGCTCTTGATTCGTTAAAAATGCTATATTTTGCCTCTTTAAGACGATAGTCACTCGCTTCATTGATCTTATAAGAGCCATATTAGCCAGTAGAGTGTCCACAGGCCCTCTTGGGCCTCTTGTTTTTCTTGGCCTTAGGAATGAGATACTGGCCTGAAACTTGTTGTGTAGGTAGCTTATATGGAAAGCAAGATTGGGATTGCATTTGAGGCCACTGGGGTTAATGTCACGGTCACTGTTACTAAAAAATAGAAAAACAGTTTCCACTTTTATGCATTTATGGTCAAGTCCTGCTCAAATCTGGTTTTAAATCGATTGTAACGGAAGCTCTCTGAACTTTTTTTAATCACTCTCGATGTCTTCCTGTGTGCTAAAGCACTATTATTAAATTAATATTTTATAATGAGAATAGTTGAAAGCAAGTTGTGTTTGCATATTACTAACTGATGATTATAGTGCACCAATAATATACAGAATAATGAAAAAAAAAAAAAAATCAATTTTATTTAAATATATGCAAGCAGATTTAAAGTGAAAATAATACTGGATTAATAAATAGGGGTGCTTATTTTAAAACTTGATAAAAACTTCAAGATTGCAGTTTGTTCCTTTAAGAGGTGTTATCTTGTTTAACTCACAAAACTTGTACAAAAAAATCACAACCATGGGAATTACCATTCACATGGCGGTCATTTTTAAAAGGCTTTAAAAACAAACAGAGTACAATCAGAGGTTATAATGTTATTTTCATATAAAAATGTGTATCCTTGACAGTTTGTGGCCTTTTTATAGAAATTATTGAGAGAGAAGGTTCTTATTTCTTTTTATGTCAATCAAATTGATATTTTTAGAAATTGCGAGACAGGGTAATTTAAAAATGATGTTCTTGAGTGGATTGTGTATATCGATTCCGCCAAGAAATATTGTGTATATCGATTCTGCCAAGAAATGCTATATATGGAGTTGACAATAACATGGTTATCACGTTCGCTGTATGTTGGTTTCCCAGGCAAAGTTTGAATCATTTCTACTTTTACTCGTACAAATGTGAACGTAATAACATACAAATACGTAAAATGAATTAAATAGGCTTAAAGCTACAAAATCCATATTATATATAAATTTTGCTTACTCATACTGATCGTCCAAATTTGAGTAATGTATCACTGTTTTGGCTACAGTTAACAATAACGCATATGCAAACAAACTCTAAGTAGCATTCAGACTGCAACCTTTCACTATTTAGACGTTTTGTCCTCATCTCATTTCCTCTGAGGCTGCTGTCCCAAAATAACCTAATATGTTATGTCATTTCTAACACTGAGCTGCTATGCAGCAGTGTTTTCTTTCAGTTTTCAAAAACGGGGGTCCAGTATCACCCCATGGTATCAGATTTAAGGGTCCTTTTTCATTTTGTGGGGGCCAGACTGTCCACGACAAGCTGTTGGTGTTTGACTTTATAGTATTGATAATGTATGGTTATTTAATGTCACTGTGTGTTTGTTTCATCTAATTTTCTTTTGGATTTAGTAGAGCTTTGTTTTTAATGATATAAATAAAATAAAACAAAACAATTAACAGTCAGAGCTTTAACCTTAAACAGTTACAAGTTTTATAACTGCTAGAAGTTATTAAAATGTCAAATTATTATCTCCCTTTGGTTTAGAGTAGCAGATACTTTTCCCTAATAACCATTTGTAACCTAAATCAGTTACCAAGATCATTTGCTAATAAATCGAAATAGTTGCCAAATGTGCAGTGTTTATTTATGTCTGAATACTTATTATTATGATTAAATATATCTTCATCAAGATCCAATTAGCTGTTGTTCACTAACTGTCCTGTTGGTGCCTACAAAATGATTTTTAATGAATTTTATTGCATAACAGTAGGTAACTTGAGAGGCTTTGCGCATTGGATTTTCATTGATGCTCATAGAATTTTATTGCATGGTTGTAAAGTTGAATAATCACCCTACCCTATTCTCACTTATGGAGTGGGGAATGGGGTTCGGGCAGAATGTGAAATAAGAGAACAAAGCGTCTTTAAATACAGATGTGAAGCTTTGAATATGAAAAGGCCTCTGTGTGATAAATTCTAGTACACTGTATATAATACTAATTACATTCACATACCTGTGTTGATAAAAATCACCTTGGGAGTATCGAATTGTTTTGGCATGATGCATGTACTATTAAAATCTTGATACTTTTGAATCACATGTTTACAGATTTATCTTTATTCTTAATCACCCCCTGTATCCGTATAATATCACCGCGGGTCGAATAAGGCCATACGCGGGTACAGGAAAGACGTGCCATATTACAGGCACGCTCAATATTTGTCGTTTATTTAAATATTATATAAGTTATATAGTTAGTTTTTGCTTTGTTAGATTCCCTGAATATTTTTCTTCACATTCATATCTTTTGTTTTTCATTTTAGTAGTGTTTTAAGCAATTTTATCCGTTTTGAACTGGGCGGATCGGAAAAATCCTGTCAACAATTGATATTTCGTCAATTTTTCAATTATACAATCATTTTGACACGATAAGAACTTAGGACATACACATGTAAAACATTCATTATGTTAGTCAGTGTGTCTTTATTTGATCCCTTAATACTAACTAAGGGTTTTAAATCTGGCATTTTGTGAGAGAGGGGTCCCAGAAAGTGGATAAGTCTTACGACGGCCATAGATAAGTACCAATGTTATGTAGTAACATTGAAGGATAAGTACCAATGCGTTTCAGAAATATAGCTCTTTTATGTTGTAACTTCATCAGAACAGGGAATTTAAGCTAAATTTTGCAACAAAGCCATGTCTAACTAGGTTTTTAGCACGGCTGATCAAAGATCAGCAGAGCTTATGCCGTGGTGCGTCGTCCATCTGTGTGTAAACTTTTTTTTTTTGGGTGACTACTCCTCTGAAACTACTTTTTGGAATTTCATGGAATTTGACAGGAATGTTGCTGTTGATGTCTAGTTGATCTTAGCAAAATTATAGGTCGGTAGGAAATTGAAGATGGCTGCCACTGCTAAAAATGTGGTGACTACTTTTCAAAAACCGTAAGTGATATTGAATTTTGCCAAAATGACTGGTGCGACATATACTTGATCCTAATGAAGATTCAATTTGATTCACTGTCAAACATGGCCGCCAGTGGCCATCTTTGTTTGCATAGAGTCATATAGGAAAAACTGGTGGCGACTACTCCTCTGAAACTACTTCACAGATTTTCATGAAACTTAACAGTAATGTTGCTCTTGATGTCTAGTTGATCCTAGAAAAGATTTAGGTCGTTAGGAAATTCAAGATGGTCGCCACTGCTAAAAATAGATTTTAAAAATGTGACTGTGGCGCCTACTTCTCAAAAAACATAAGTGATATTGAATTGATACCTTTACCAAAATGACTGGTGCGACATGTAGTTGATCCTAACCAAGATTCATTTTGATTCGATGTCAAACATGGTCGCATCTTTGTTTGCATAGAGTTATATAGGAAAAACTTGTGGCAACTACTCCTCTGTAACTACTACACAGATTTTCATGAAACTAAACAGTAATGTTGCTCTTGATGTCTAGTTGATCCTAGCAGAATTTTAGGGCGGTAGGAAATTCAAAATGGCCACCACTGCTAAAGATAGATTTAAAAAGTGACTACTTCTCAGAAAACGTAAGTGATATTGAATTGGTATCATTACAATAGACTGGTGCGACATGTACTTGATCCTAACAAAGATTCATTTTGATTCAATATCAAACATGGCCGCCGGCGGCCATCTTTGTTTGCATTGAGTTATATTGGAAAAACTTGTGGCGACTACTCCTGAAACTACTTCACAGATTTTCATGAAACCACAGTAATGTTGCTCTTGGTGTCTAGTTGATCCTAGCAAAAATTCAAAATGGACACCATGCTAAAAATAGATTTTAAAAATGCAATTTTGTGGCGACTACTTCTCAAAAACCGTAAGTGATTTTGTTTGGAACCTTACCAAAATGACTGGCTCGACATGTAGTTGATCCTAACCAAAGTTCATTTTGATTTGGATGTCAAACATGGCCACCAGCGGCCATCTTTGTTAACATAGAGTTATATAGGAAAAACTTGTGGCGACTACTCCTGCAATTACTGGGAAACTGAACCGCTTGGTAACGTCCCCTTCCGACCGACGAGGCTAAGGGAAGTTTCTTGCCCAAGAACACACCGATGAAAGTCAGTGACAACGGCCAGGCTTGAACCTGGGAATTACAGTTACAAGTCCAACACGCTATTCACTTGGGCACGCCAGCCCCTATACGCTAACAAAATTACATTAGTTGAAAAATATAACCAAATATATGTGGATATGCCGAGATTTTAGCTTACAATTCCGAATTCCTTTTATTACAGATGTTCTGTCTAAAAGCATTAGTATTACTTATTCCCGGTGGGGTCACGTACCAGGTTTTCTGACCTCTTAAATACCGGCAAATTACTGGGAAAGTATGCCATAATGTAAGGGAAAACACTATCGGTACCTAAGACACTAGAAGCTTACAGGGGTTTCAAAGAAGAAAATAAATACGTCCCTGCTCTTATAAACGTCCGCTTATACTTAACTATAGCCTTCGTTTGATCTTATCCGAACAAATGTTTAGCCGTCGTAAGACACTTTCTGGGACCCCTCTCTCACAAAAGGCCTGATTAAAAACCCGCAACTTATATAATATTTAAATAAATGACAAGTATTGAGCATGCCTGTTATATGGCATGTCTTTCCCGTACCTGCGTATGACCTTATTCGACCCGCTTTGATATTATACTGATACCGGGGTGTTAATGTACCTGATTTTCGTATTATTTTTGTCACATAACTTGGGGTCTTGGAGTATAATAAATCCATGTTATATTTATCATATTACACTAGTCAAATAAATATGCAAATGAATGTCGAATCATCGTTCGGTCTTTTCCGTTTACCTCGGAGTAAATCGGAATTGTCTCATTGATTTCTGTATAAACCGTTAAAATACCAGATTACTGTAATCGATTTACGACGTTCGATTATTATTACTAGCCAGTGTAATTTTAGTGTGGGTTACGAGTTCAAACCCACGAAGCGGTATTTCTTTTTTTCGTACCGCTATTGAATTCCGTCAAACACTTGGTTTTATTAGCTTGACTGATCAAAGATCAGCAGAGGTAATGCCGTGATGCGGCGTCCGTCGTCCATCTGTCCATCCGTCCGTCTGTAAACTTTGTTTTTGTGGGGACTACTCCTCTGAAACTACTGTTCGGATTTTCATGAAACTTCACAGGAATGTGGCTCTTGATGTCTAAATTTCAGGTTGGCCAAAAATTCAATATATTGATTTGGAGCCTTTAACAAAATGATTGGCATGACTTACGTTCATTTGATAGGAGCCGTAAGTGATATTGATTGGAACCTTTACAAAAATGACTGGCACGACATGTAGTTGATCCTAACAAAAGTTCATTTTGATTGGATGTCAAACATGGCTGCCAGTGGCCATCTTTGTTTATGTAGAGTTATATAGGAAAAACTTGTGGCGACTACTCCTCTGAAATTACTTGTTGGAATTTTATGGAACTCGACAGGAATGTTGCACTTGATGTCTAGTTGATCCTAGCAAAATTTCAGATCGGTAGAAATTCAAGATGGCCACCACTGCTAAAAATAGATTTTAAAAATGCGACGTTGTGTACAAGACTTTTCAATAAGCGTAAGTGATATTGAATTAGAACCTTTACCAAAATTACTTGTGCGACATGCACTTGGTCCTAACCAAGATTCGTTTCGATTCTGTGTCAAACATGGCTGCCAGTGGCCATGTGGCAGCCATGTTTTATACATAGAGTTATGTAGGAAAAACTTGTGGTGACTACTCCTCTGAAACTACTTGACAGATTTTCATGAAACTTCACAGGAAGATTGCTCTTGATGTCAAGTAGATCCTAGCAAAAATTCAGGTCGGCCGAAAATACAAGATGGCCGCAACGGTTAAAGATAGATTTTAAAAATGCGATTTTGTGGTGATTACTTCTCAAAAAACGTAAGTGATATTGATTTGGAACCTTTACCAAATTGATTGCCACGACATGTAGTTGGTCAAACATGGCCATAGTTGATCCTAGCAAAATGTCAGGTCGGATGGAAATTCAAGATGGCCACCATGGCTTAAAATAGATTTTTAAAAAATAAATCTTTACATGATGTTGGTCCTTTTTGAAAATTATTTTGACATTAAACATGGCTGCCAGTGGCCATCTTTGTTTACACAGAGTTATATACTAAAGTCTTGTAGCAACTACTCCTCTGAAACTATGCTGATCTAGCTATCAAAATCTATCAGTAGAGCTTTTAGGTCGTTGACCTCTTGTTGAGCAAATATTCAATAATGGTTGGTGTGTAATGTTTGTCGACTTAATTATTTTGTGTTTTATTAGCTAAAGGTTACGGACATTGTCCCTTTAAATGAAAAGAAGGTTCTAGTCAAATGCTAGAAAAAAATGTCTGCAGTATGCTAATAAACCAATGCATTAAAACAAATGTTTACATGAACCACAGTAATTTAAACATTCCTATTCTACAGCACCTGCAGAACAGACCCGGTCCCAGGGCGCCGAGGCCGGTTCTACAGAAACACCTGCAATACGGAGCCCCGAGTATGCCGACATGGAGGCCCGTTTACGATCGTACAACAATAATTCTTGGCCTTCAGACATATCACAGACTCCACAACAATTGGCTGAGGCTGGCTTCTTCTATACTGGTAGATATAATAAATACTCGTCCAAGAGTACCGGGATAGTGAAGACACTACGTCTAAAACCTCGCCTCTCTCCGCTGTGGGTTCGAATCCCATTGGGAGCTCGACTTATCTGCTTATCAAGTGAGAAAGTCGATTCTTACGGATGGCGGGAGGTATACAGTACTTGTTCTACCCAGGAAAAATGGGATGGTCTGCCTCCACCACAAAAAAAATCGACATGTCATATATGGTCTAACTTGTCCTTAAAATGAGGTAAAACCCCATAATGGCATTAAAAACAAAAAAATGACCACTAGATGACCACTGATTATCAAAGACTCCACAACAGCTGGCCAGACTGATGAGGCTAGCTTCTATACTGGTAGGTATAATAAATGTGTGGTCAGCTGATTGAGGCTAGCTTCCATACTGGTAGGTATAATAAATGTGTGGTCAGCTGACCGAGGCTAGCTTCCATACTGGTAGGTATAATAAATGTGTGGTCAGCTGACCATGGCTAGCTTCTATACTGGTAGGTATAATAAATGTGTGGTCAGTGTATTTGTCCTTGCCCATTCTACTTGTACTTATCTGAACTTTACTTGACACTGCTATTGATTACTTGATGCCAAATTGGGCAGTACATTGTACAGTCATATATATATATACATCCATAATGACCTTTATGCTGGATCTATCTGTACAGTCTGTTGTTGACAGATGAATAGACTGAGATATTCAACATGGTGTCACTGACATTTTATCAGATATTACAAAGGGTAAAATCAACAAATTCACAAACTTGTATTTTGGGAATGTTTATTTGTTGTAGGTATAGTTAGTTTGTTAATGGAAATATCCTCACTACAGATGAAATATATCTATTTAAAGAGACGGAAAATAATGGCGATTTACATATATAAAGGATTATTCGCATATGTAGCCAGGCAAAAAGCAAGCCTCATTATCTATTGGCAAAGTTGAACTGAATGTTCTCATATCGATATATATATATACACTTAAAGTTGGCAACAGTTACATCTCCAAGTGAAGATCCAGAATTTTATGAAAGAGGGTATTATTTTTGTCAAGCCTGTCCTTTCATTAATCTGTTCGTTCGTCCGTGCATTTTTTCTTCTTAATATCTTCTTCGTTACTGGCAGGATTTTCACCAAACTACACCAGAATGTTCATTATATAGATCCAACATTACATGCACAATTTTCGGGTTTCTGTGACCTACTTCGACGAAATATAGGTCACGTCCAGTCTCCGCTGCGACATGCATATCTTGCTTCTTTCTCGAACAATTTTCACCAATTTTCACCAGACTGTTCCTTATGTGCATCTAACATTCGGGCCGCTGTGACCTACTTTCGATGAAATATAGGTCACATCCGGTCTTTTCTACGACATGCATTCCCCACTGTTAATGACATTAATTTAATATCTCTTGGGATTGACATTGGTGTTGGTCAAATAAAAAATCTGAACCTTTTATAATAAGGATCGACATGTAGGCCGTGGCCTTCTTGTTAAAATTGAGAGAGTCACTAGGTTGTCTAATCTTAGGGTTTATATTTATCGTGGCACACTGGCTCTGCTTCCACCTGAATCAGGGCTGCACCATACAAGTCCAGTGATTGGCAGGGAGACATGTATAAATGGGTTTAACATCGTTTTTTCAATCATTCAGTCATATCACGACGATGTCTAATTGAAGCAGTGAGTTCTATGCTCAACTTTATAGTGCTGCCAGACTCAGATACCATACCATAGACATGTGACATGATTCCCCACCTAGTAACATCATACAGATACTGGGCCTAGCTGTCCTAGTGCTCCCCTTTATGTGCCGAGTACCAATTTGATAAAATCTTTGGCATGACCCAGTTGACTATTGTACCCACTACCGTCGGCATGCGTGTCAAAAGCTCTACTATAAGATAGACCAGTGATCTTTTGTTCAATTCAATAATTCACCATTTTTTTCGATGAGACTAGAAATTCCCAACCCATAAATCACCAATTCAACTTAATCGGTACCTGATACCTGCATAACTCAGTTGAGTCTTAAACAAACTGTCGTCCCTGAATTGTATGTTGTTTAACGGCTCATCAAGACAGTATAGGTTATTTAGAGCCGCCCCAGAGAGAGGGGAAGGATACATAGGTTTCCGGGAACCTGCCCTACTCTTATTATCGAATAGATACCTATGGTTCTTTAACGTGGTCGGAGGATAGACCGATAAACGGGACTGCCCGGTTTACGTCCCCATCCGACGGACGAGGCTAAGGGAAAGTATCTTGCCCAAGAACACACCGACGGAACTCAGTGGCACCACGGAGGATTGAACCCGGGGTCTCCGGTTACAAATCTGCCATGCTACCGACTGCGCCACGCCAGCCCTCTGTCATCCTTGACAAGCCAATTAGAAACATTTCATCCTAAAATTAGGGGGTGAGTGGGCTGAAGATATGAGCTTAAATATTAAAGTTGTTTATCAAGATATTTGTCAATAAAATAACTCACTTTGGTAGCTTTGTAAGATGTTTTACAGATTAAAAAAGTAGGTGTTTTATGTATTGTGAAAAAGCAACCACAAAAAACATGTTTTATGATCACTATAAAAAATCATTCAAAAATGTAAGACCTGAATTTATAGATTATACCTAATTTTTAATGACAATTTGATGTAAAAATGTCATTTGGGAATTCGGTGATTTGACATGCACCTTCTTTGACCCTGGTTTGTTTTATATATCTACATACCAGACTGGTTATACACACACATTAATTCCAAAATTAATAAATAACCGATTATTATTGTTAACCCAAGCAATGCTGAATATTTGTCCCTAATCATACCATATACCAGTACCTTGCACATATTTGCAAGTGTTTAAATCATTAACAGTTGAAATATTGTTTTATTTCCTATTAAATTTGAAAAAGAAAAGTTATAATAAAAGCTATGTGTATATAAAGTTAAACATGGTAATTTGTAATTTTGCAGGATACGGGGACATCTGTCGATGTTTTACCTGTGACGGCGGCCTACAACGCTGGGACCCGCAGGATGACCCCTGGATAGAACATACAAGATGGTTCTCGCACTGTGCCTACGTGAGACGCATGAAAGGTGACGAGTATGTGGAGTTGGTACGACGTGCCCTGGCAGCAAGCTCTGAGGATGAGGTAGGCATGCATATACACTGAAAAGTGTTACTATTTAGGATTTTTTTTTGTTCTCAGGCAGTTAGCCATATCTGTTACCCATTAACACCTTTTAAGAGGTCATATTTGCTGGGATGAAACAAAGAGATGTCCGATCAAAGGTCCAACTCTGTTTCAATGAAAGCAATTGAATTGAATGGCTCATCACATTATAGGGTATTTAGAACCACCCCAGAGAGAGGGAAATGATATATAGGAATCTAGAAACCCCTACTCTCTCTAATGAATAGATTCCTATGAAGTGTCTTGCCCAATAACACATCGACAAAACTCAATGGCGCTTGCAAAACGTGACTGGCTCTTAATAACAGGTTTATTTACACTGAACTAGCACCGACTTTAACATATATGACCTTGACCTGTTCTGAATAAATCATTAATCTTTGTTTCTATTTCTACAACCAGGACCCAGCTGTGATTTATCCTCCCCCAGGTGCTGGAAACGTAACGGGTGCCATGGCAAATCTCTCCATAGCAACAGGTAATAAAAATTGATGTAAATAAAAACTATGTATGTCGTCACAATTTTCACTAATCACGGTCATACGTGTCTCCGTGGCTGAGGGGTTAATGATATTGTGTTGTAAACTTTCTCGCCTCGCACCACTGCGGGTTCGAATCCCACTGGGAGCTCGACTTGTAAAGGAGGAAGTGGGTTGTTTGTGTAAGGATGTAACTGATGTGAAACAACATACAAACAAACATCATTACAATCATGGTCAGGATGCCCAGGATGACTTCACCCTAGGGACTAGCCTCAGTCGCCCGGCCCGCTTCTGATTTCTTCGTTACACTATGCTACACAGATCCAGAACTAGGGCCTGGGGAAAATTGGACGTTTAAAATCGCCCTCTCGTTTTGGGCGATTTTGGTGTGATTTTTAGAGAGTCAACGAGACTTTCAAAAAACATATTTTTAAGTTAATTTAATAATGTTTTGTCGACGTGCCATAAAACACAATTCATTCATTCATTCATTCTTATTTTTAACTTATGAGAGAAGCAAGTGACGTTAAACAGTTTAACTGCTGCATCAGCAATTGACTTTGTACTTTTTTTTACAACATGACGTCACGCAAACGTTGACTTCATGAGCGTGAAAAAAAAAAAAACGCGCGAGTAAATTGTACTAATCGCTAGTGGGCGCTTTAATTGGCCTAATCTGCCCAGACCGATATCTGCAAGTAAGACATATGGATGATGCAGTCTAGCTGGCCGAGACTACCTAGGAACATGTGATTTACTTAAATCTTAAATGTTGTCGCACTGATGACTTTACCTGTAGTTATTCTGTCAAAGGTCAAGGTAAGAGTGCTGAGAACATGGGTCTTTGAAAAACCATGCCATAGAAACAGATAGGTGATGTTTATCAAAACTATGTTGCATCATGACCCAGCTGTGGTGTATGCTTTCAAGGTCAAGGTGCTTGAAATATCATCACCATAGCAACAGCTAAGTGGTATTAATCAAAACTGTCATAGCAATGACCCTGCTATGGTGTATCCTCCAATGGTCAAGGTCAGGGGGATTGACACATCATGGTTATAGTGGCAAACCTCACCATAGTAAAAAAGTAAGTGGCATTAATCAAAACTGTCATAGCAATGACCCTGCTATGGTGTATCCTCCAATGGTCAAGGTCAGGGGGATTGACACATGGTTGTAGTGGCAAACATCACCATAGCAACACAGTAAATGACATTAATCAAAACTGTCCTAGCAATGACCCTGCTATGGTGTATCCTCCAATGGTCAAGGTCAGGGGGATTGATGTACCTCATTTTTAGAATATTAAGGCATCAGCATGAATTTCTTTTAAAGAAAAATGAATTTGATATATCCGAATACTGGCACATAGGGACATGTTTATCTGTTGTCATGAATATAATTTTGTCATGGGTTTAAATATCTTGATTGACAGATCCCTGGTGATTGCAGACACAGTCGAAAAGCTCCACTGCCAACTTTTAGTAGAGTTGCATGTATTTAAATACAGTATGTAAAATATAACTCTTAGTAACTCTCAATTTTACAGTTGACCCGCTCAGTACCCCTTCAGCACAAAGTGTACTCAACATGGGATATGCCAGACGGGCAGTCCTACTGGCCATCCATGAGCTTGATGCAAGAGGTGAGTCATATTTACAGATTGAACGCGCATCTCATTTATAAATTAAATGTCATGTTCATTAGTGTTCTAGACCCGACGTTCATTTTATGAGTTTGATTGTTGATTAACGCTAATAAAAGTTGTGAAAATTACTAAATGCATCTTGTTCATTTGTACATTGTGTCTTCGCAAATGAAGATTAAATACAATATTTAAAAATGTCATCTTCTCAGATGAAGGCTACATTATATAATATTCTTCAAGTTCAGATTAAGTTTCATTTGAATTATTGTGATTTTCTCCAAAATAATCAATATAATGCCGTATGAAAGGTTTCTTGTTTTTAATTCATGAGAGTGAAACATTAGTTCTGTTATAAAATCCTGAGAAGGAGGGTGATCCTAGTTTCTTCTGTAGCTCTAAATAACTATGATAAGGCCATTCTTAATGTGCAGTTACACATTGTACAAGCAAGTACCCATTAAAATGACAGTCAAAAAAAATAATAATTGTAAGTGACATGCTGGCCTGCATTCCATGCTTGTGTAAGACACCAAAATGAGTGTGCTGCAATTACAAAGTCCATGCTGAAAAGATTTGTCATGTACTATGTGAGACAAAAACTCAAATTTGCTATGTAACCCAGTGTTGGAATTCCAGGTTGGGTTACAGACAACAATACTATTTTTGGATGGTCTGTCTGTAAAATACAGTCTTAACCTGTATTAAGAGGCAAGATACCACTAAAGACTGGTCTCTCAACACAGGTGGTCTTTAAAACGGGTGCATTTTATTTTTATCCATCCAATTGGGAACTGAAATGGTGATGTCTTAAAGCAGGTGGTCTCTTATTAGAAGTGGTCTCTTGATCATGTTTGACCATAGAAAACTACCTCAACACAAAAAGTGTGATCTTCGGAAACTTCTTACTATCATTACGCTTAGTCTGAATTGCTGGTTTCTTAAAGGAGGTGGTCTCTTACAGCAGATGTCTCTTAACCCAGGTGATCTCTTACAGCAGATGGTCTCTTAACCCATGTGATCTCTTGCAGCAGATGTCTCTTAACCCAGGTGATCTCTTGCAGCAGATGTCTCTTAACCCAGGTGATCTCTTGCAGCAGATGTCTCTTAACACAGGTGATCTCTTACAGCAGATGTCTCTTAACCCAGGTGATCTCTTACAGCAGATGTCTCTTAACCAAGGTTTTGATTGATTGAATTGGATTTTATAGTCTCACCAACAGCTAAGGTCATATGGCGACTTTCCAGCTTCTATTGGTGGAGGAAGACCCCAGGTGCCCCTCCGGGCAATTTTCGTGCGCGGGCGGGCACCTGGCTAGAACCACTGACGTTCCGCAAGCCAGCTGGATAGCTTCCTCACATAAAGATTCCTAGGCCCCTGAGGGATCGAACCTACAGCGGTGAGGGGCAAGTGATTTCAAGTCAGAGACGTTAACCACTCGGCCACGGACGCCCCTCTTAACCAAGGTGATCTCTTAAAGCAGATGTCTCTTAACCCAGGTGATCTTTTAAAGCAGATGGTCTCTTAACCCAGTTGATCTCTTAAAGCAGATGGTCTCTTAACCCAGGTGATGTCTTAAAGCAGATGGTCTCTTAACCCAGGTGATCTCTTAAAGCAGATGGTCTCTTAACCCTGGTGATCTCTTACAGCAGATGGTCTCTTAACCCAGGTGATCTCTTACAGCAGATGGTCTCTTAACCCAGGTGATCTCTTACAGCAGATGGTCTCTTAACCCAGGTGATCTCTTAAAGCAGTGTCTCTTAACCCAGGTGATCTCTTAAAGCAGGTGGTCTCTTAACCCAGGTGGTCCCTTAACCCAGGTGTTATCTTGCAGCAGATGTCTCTTAACCCAGGTGATCTCTTAAAGCAGATGGTCTTTTAACCCAGATGATCTCTTAACGCAGATGGTCTCTTAACCCAGGTGATCTCTTGCAGCAGATGTCTCTTAAACCAGGTGATCTCTTACAGCAGATGTCTCTTAACCCAGATGATCTCTTACAGCAGATGCTCTCTTAATGCAGGTGGTTGCTTAATAATGTCGTCTTTTAAGTAAGCTGAACCTTGTTTTCAGGTAATACAGATTACACTGGCGGGAACATAATAGAGGTTTTGATGGACAAGGAGGACCGGGGTGAAGCCCTGCCCACAGACAGCCCTACCAGCAGTATGCCAACTGGAGGTACGTTGCTTACCTTTATAATGTATAATCTAGATACATGTACCCCCTTTCCCCAACCACCCTTACACACACCACTACCACCCCCAACCACCCCACACACACCACTACCACCCCCAACCACCCCACACACACAACTACCCCTCACACACCACTACCACCCCCAACCACCCCACACACACCACTACCCCACCCAACCACCCCACACACACCACTACCACCCCCAACTACCCCTCACACTAAAACCACCCCCAACCAACCCACACACACCACTACCACCCCCAACTACCCCTCACATACCACTACCACACCCAACCACCCCACACACACCACTACCACCCCCAACTACCCCTCACACACCACTACCACCCCAACCACCCCACACACTCCACTAACACCCCCCAACCACCCCTCACAAACCACTTCCACCTCAACCACCCCACACACACCACTACCACCCCAACCACCCCTCACACACCACTACCACCCTCAACCACCCCCACACACCACTTCCACCCCCAACCTCCCCACACATACCACTACCACCCCAACCTCCCCACACATACCACTACCACCCCAACCACCCCTCACACACCACTTCCATCCCAACCACCCCACACACACCACTACCACCCCCAACCACCCCTCACACACCACTTCAACCCCAACCACCCCTCACACACCACTTCCACCCAAACCACCCCACACACACCACCACCACCCCCAACCACCCCTCACACACCACTTCCACCCCCAACCACCCCTCCGCACCACTGCCACACCAAAACCACCACACACACACCACTACCACACCCAACCACCACACCCAACCACCACACACACACCACTACCACACCCAACCACCACACACACACCACTACAACACCCACCCCACACACACCACTACCACCCCCAACACCTTATAATGTTTTTGTTTTTTTGACACTTGTATTAAAGAGACAGTGCAATCTTGAAGTATTTGATTTGATTTATTAATCCTGATTGTTGTAATTTTTCAGTTTTAGGTTTTAATATAGTATGGTGCAATATGATCCAACATATGCAAAAGGCAATGTCCTTAAGTAATTATGAATGATGATTTTCATATATGAAAGATGTGTAAAAAACAATATAAACTATAGGGACACATGTCAATCTTGATTTTTTGTTTCGCCTTTTCGAAGAAAAAAGAGACATAGGTGTTGGTTTTCCGGCGGCGGCAGCGTCAACATTCAAGTTTTGCGTTTAAGTCATTTTCTCACAAACTGTATGCACTAGACCTTTCAAATTTTGCTTATAGTTGTATCTTGGGTGGTTCATCGCAACGTGACAAACCAAATGTGGAAGTGACCTTGACCCTCCAAGCAAAGGGCAGATAACTTAATAATTTCTAGGTTCAACTTTTGCGTTTAGGTCACAAATGTGGATGTGACTTTCACCATCCAAGCAAAAGGCAGATAACTTTAATTGTTACATTTACATCACTTTCTCATGAACTATAATTATGCACCAGATGTTTTAAACCTTATTTATAGCTTAATCTTTGGAAGAAAACATATTCTATTTTGACATTGTTGTGTCTTGGGTAGTGCATCTTTTTGGATGCATGGATTTCATCTATGACCTTGACCTACTTTTTGGAGCTGAGGATTTTTAGCTCTACTGGCCAAGGGCCTTCATTTTTCATACGATATTTACCAAACTTTAGCAGATTGTTAATATCAATGAAAAATCGCACAAGTTCGAATACCACACAGATCCGACCAGTAACAGCGGAGTTATGGCCCTTGATTTAGTTAAAAATGCTATATTTTGCCTCGTTAATACGATAGGGCTTTTATTTTTATCTGATCTTTACCAAACTTTACCAGATGTTTTGCCTTTTTTTTTTATTATTAGTATTATTTTTTTTGTTTAATTTTTTTTTCTTTTAATATATATATTTAATTTTTTTTAGAACTTTTTGTTTTTATTTATTTATTTTTTATTTTCATATTTTTGTTTATTTTATTTTTATTTGATTTATTCATCGATTTATTTTTGAAATTTCTTTATTTATTTTTATTTTTTTTATTTCATTATTTTTTTTAATTACTTTTTTTAATATTTTTTTTTTGTTTTAACTCCGTGTTAGCAGGAAGCATTGCTATGATTTCTAGTTGTGCCTTTTGCGTTTTTTTCCGGCTCGTTGATTTTTGATGGAGTTACGGCCCCATGACATTTTTACTTTAAATTTCTTGTCGGCGCTACTTCTCCTAAACGGCTTGTTGGATTTCTACAAAATTTGGCAGGAAGCCTCAGTATGATGTCTAGTTGTGCAAAGCGCGATATATCAATGAAATCTTGGACAAGTTTGAAAACCAGCTTGATCTTGTTAGTAACGACAGGTTATGGCCCTTGATTTGTTGAAAAATGCTATATTGTATCTTCCTTTGTTAAATCTGTAGAAGGAAGTGGGACAAATTAAAAAATACCCATTCCAGACTAGACACAGCAGACTAATTGCTCATGATTACCGGGTGAGCAATCTAAGGCCATTCTATCACTGTTGTTTTTGCAACGTTTTAAAAAAACTACTGATATGGGAATTTTATGTTGACAACCCTTGATATAAGAGCCGTTTTAGCCAGTAGAGCATCCACAGGCCCTCTTGGGCCTCTTGTTTTTAATAGAATGGCATTTTGTTTTTAAACAAATGCATTTAAATGTCATCTCAGCAAACGGCAAACTCCATTGTTTTTAGTTACTGAAATGTTTACAAACTTTCATTTAAGCATCATTGGCCTTTTTATTTTTAAGTCCAGCCCCTGTTAGGCGAGACATGTGAATCCACAGATTTCTTGTTTAAATACTCAACATCTCGTTTTTCTATATTACTTGCATTTCCTCAATCATTAATATTAATTACAAGACTAGTTCAAAGCAAATTGTTTGTGCAGATTATTAACTGTTGATTATATTAAACCAATAATATATTAAAACCTAAGGTAGAATAAGATGAAGAGAACAAAACTCAAAATTTAATTATATGCAAGCAGGTATAAAGTCAAAATGATACTGGATAAATAAATAAATAAATAAAGACACTTAATTTTAATGCTTGATAAACACTGCAAGATTGCCATAACTGTCTTGAGAATGCAAAGTATACCTAAAGGGTGTTTGCAATGTAAACATGTAAATGTTTGCTGTGACAAATATTCTGATACCAACAGAAAAACCCTCAGATGTAATTGTGAGCATTTTTACTTCATTACTGAGGGCTAAGGAATGTATGAAGTGTGTAGATGTAAATAGGTTATACCTGGGAAATATATTGTTATCTCCCTTGTCCGACAACAACGTGTTTTGCATTTTGTATAGAAGTCCAGAAACATTTCTGAAGACAAGTCCCTTTAAAGAGACTGGAAAGGTTCTGGAAAAGTAATTGTTGTCAATACAAATACAAGAAACCCTCATAATGTGCTTCAGTTTTATATGACATTACGTGGTCCGAGTATTATCTTTCATACCCCAACCAACCCCTTCTCCAAGAAACGAAAATGGGGTTGGCTGGGGTATGAGATAAAACCTTGATTTTGGCTTAAAAATTTGCATATTTTATAATTGAAACAATTTTAAACAGGTTATCACATTTGTAGCTCACCTGAGCCGAAGGCTCAAAGGTGAGCTATTGGGATCACTCTTCGTCCGTCGTCCGTCCGTCGTCGTTAACTTTTGCTTCAAACGACTTCTCCTCAGAAACCGCGTGGCCAATTGTTAAAATTAGGTCAGCGCGGCATCCAAGATGGCCGCCAATACCATATATGGTCGAAAACCTTAAAAAATCTTCTTCTCAAGAAGCGCTGGACAGATTTCAACAGTTTTTCTTTTAAAATGATCACCAACGCCTAAACTATCAAGTTTGTTCAAATGAAGTCCCTTGGGTCAAAAATGGCAATGCCCCGTGGGTCCAAAGTTTGTATATTGAGATTTTGCCTGTTTTTCATATAGACATATAGGAAAAAACTTTTAAAAAATCTTCTTCTTTGAAACCACAAAGCACAGAGGTCTCATGTATTACATGTAGCATCAGCTTATGGTCCTTTACAAAGTTTGTTCAAATGGTGACCCAGGGGTCAAATTTGTCCCCGCCCCGGGGGTCACAGTTTTACATAGACTTATATAGGGAGGGGAAAAAAAAATTCTTCTCGGAAACTACAAGAGCCAGAGGTTTGATATTTTGCATTTACTATAAGCTTATGGTCCTTTACCAATTTTGTTCAAATGGTGATCCTCGGGTCACATTTGGCCCCGCCCCGGGGTTCACAGTTTTACATAGGCTTGTATAGGGAAAAACTGAAAAAAAATCTTCTTCTCTGGAACTGCAAGAGCCAGAGGTTTAATATTTTGCATTTACTATACTCTTATGGTCCTCTACATAGTTTGTTCAAATGGTGACCCTGGGGTAAAAGTTGACCCCACTCCGTGGGTCACAGTTTTACATTAAAGTCTTCTTCTCTGGAACTACAAGAGCCAGAGGTTTAATATTTTGCATTTACTATACTCTTATGGTCCTTTACCAAGTTTGTTCAAATGGTGACCCTGGGTTCACATTTGGCCCCGCCCCAGGGGTCACGTTTTACATAGACTTGTATAGGGAAAAACTTAAAAAATCTTCTTCTCTAAAACCACAAAGCACACAGCTCTCATATATTACATGTAGCCCTGGGGTCACATTTGGCTCTGCCCAAGGTGTTACTCTCTAGCACCTTCATTTTGTATTTGATCTTTACCAAACTTTGTCAGTGTCTTAAACTGTCTATATCAATGTTGTTATACACAACAGAGCCCACATTAATTGAACAATCTTAACTAAACTTGCACAGATTGTATATGACCATAAGATTTCGAAGAAGTTTGATAATGTGCCAGTACTCAGGTGATCGCTTTAGGGCCATCTTGGCCCTCTTGTATTGGTTTAGATTTACTCAGGTGAGCGATATAGGGCCATCCAGGCCCTCTTGTTTAAGTAAAACATGTGTTTAAGCGTCTTTTATTGTTGAAATATCCGTTATAAAATCCTATATAAAAATAAGCTTTCCCATTGCTTAATGGAATTAAGGCGGGACCACGTAATGAATGTGCATTTAAAATCAATAGGCTGCATATTAAATTGGGTTGAATTTGTTTGGACTTGAAAACACGATTACTCGGTGTGTTTTTGTTGTTAAATCATCAGTATGAATGCCTATAGGCAGTTGTATTATGAAAGAAAAGTGTAATAAGATCACAAATCAAGAATTTATTTTAGCCTTAAAGCGTCATATGAATCAATATTTTAAGATTTATGCACCAAAAACTAGACGAGTCAATGAGTTTTCCCGACCAAACTATTTCATTAACTGTAACTAAATTTATTCTTTTATGAGGCCTAGTTTTGTGCATATGGCCGGAGTTTAATTTTTCGCTTCTCTAACCCTCCGACCCTAAGTTTTGCAAAAAAAATAACCCTCCGACCCTAAGTTTTGCAAAAAAAATAAAGAAATATCCAAAAACAACAGATGTTTTAAAAAAATGTTTTCGTTATTAATTATTTGGTCACCCATTTCAAACAACCAAATTATCATGTGTAAAAATTAATGTAAAATCAGAAGGTCATGATATATACATTTGTTCAGGTCCATTTTATGTTTACAATTTGACTAACACCATTACAAGATACACACTTACAAAGGTTCAGATATTTTTGATTTTTTCCCCTGTGGAACTTTTTCCGAAAAAACAACAAAACAACACAACAAAACTGGCCTATGTAGAACTGAAACACAATACGATAGTTTTGCTTGTATTTCGATTGAAGCCTTTTTTCTTCCAGACCATCGATCCCTCAGGGGCCTACACAGGAAAAATGTTGTGATGTGTGACACATATGTATTCCTTTCTTATGATTTTCATATTAATACAAAATGTGCATAATATTATTTACATATGTGCCACATATAACATATGTGTAAATGACACATATGTGGCACATATGTACCAAATATTTTTTACACATCGAAGTAATACACCTGTGACACATATGAACTGTTCACATATGTATTTCATATGAAACTAATATATATTCAATGCATATAGTGTTTATATAAATTGTGAAGAAAATTCAAAATTCAAAATTCCAAAATTCAAAATTCCAAATTTTCGAAATTCCAAAATTCAAAATTTCAAAATTCAAAACTTCAAAAATTCCAAAATTCAAAATTTCAAAATTCAAAATTCAAAAATTTCAAAATTCAAAATTCCATGAATAATTTGATTTAATAATAAAATAATTGTTGCCTTTTAGGTTCGGTCGATATGTGTATTTATCGACCTGAGAAAAGTGATATCGACCTCGGCGATGTGTATTTATCGACCTGAGAAAAGTCACTTTTCTCAGGTCAATAAATAGAGTTTAATAACCAGTGTTTTTGAGATACTGAAAATATCTCCCTCGCTAGAGAAATGGCCCCGATATAAGAACTCGTGCGTTCTTATATCGGGGCCATTTCTCTACCTCGGGAGATATTTCCCGTATCTCAAAAACACTGGTTATTAAACTATATATTACATAATTTAAAATGATATTTTATTAATATTTCTAATGATTCACGCCTTTTTACACCAGTTTGCACGAGAACGCCAAGACGACGTTACATCATCCAAGACGACGTTACGTCATACAAACAAAACAAGTGGAACCGGAACTCTTCGTTAATTTCCGTAATCGTTATTTCCTAGTGACGGAATTTGACGAAGACGTCCGTAAAACAATCGGAACGTCATTTGGCATTTCCGCCACTGACGGAAAAGGCCGAGCAATGTTCCGTACTGGGAAATATCTCCCACTGGGAGATATTTCCCAGTAGAGCAAACGAGTAGATATAGCTTTTCTATTCCCAGTATTTCCTATATAAATCAGAGACAATTATGTAATATATACACATATCGACCGAACCTAAAAGGCAACAATTAGTTTATTATTAAAATCAAATTATTCATGGACTTTCGAATTTTGAAATTTTGAATTTTTAAAATCTTGAATTTTGAAATTTTGAGTTTTGAAATTTTGAAATATTGGAATTTTGAATTTTAACATTTTGATTTTTTTTTGAAATTTTAAATTTTGAATTTTGAATTATGAAATTTTGAATTTTTAAAATTGTGAATTTTGAATTTTTGAAATTTGGGATTTTGAATTTTTAAATTTTAAATTTTGATTTTTTTTGAAATTTGGAATTTTTAAATTTGGAATTTTGTAATTTTGAATATTCATGGAAATTGAATTTTTCATACTTATTTTTCACAGGTCAAAAATGTAATATGTATTACATATGTATTCTTTTCATATTTATTACATATGTGTTCTTTTAATATGAAATACATATGTAGAATACATATGTGGCACATATGTAAAACAGATGAATTTCGTACCTAGATATTTTTCCTGTGTAGGAATCTTTCTGTGAGGAAGCTATCCAGCTGGCTTGCGGAACGTCGGTGGTTCTACCCAGGTGCCCGCCTGTGCACGAAAATTGCCCGGAGGGGCATCTGGGGTCTTCCTCCACCAGTGGAAGCTGGAAAATCGCCATATGACCTTAGCTGTTGGTGCAACTATAAAATCCAATTCAATTCTATTCTTCCAGACCACCTCCAGTCCCTTTAAAGGCAATTAAGGGACAATAATAAATTATTGACCCAAGCTAGGGTATTACAACCTTTAATCAGATTCAACTTGTGTTTTGTTATTGATTACAATTTTATCTTGCATTCATTCCACTGCCAGATCACTCAAGATGTTATATCTGTTTCAGGTGCAGAGGGTGGATTTAGGGACAGTGGTGAGTAATGATGCAGGGGGCAGGGGACATTTTAGAGGGGGCTAGTGTATGTTTACATCCACCCCCACCATTTGTTTTTCTATTTGCTTAATTATGTGTTGATCTGCCGGACTTGCACTTTTGTTCTGAAATTCCACTCTGACAGGATAAAAACTTAGGCAGTTATGATAGAACAGTAGTTATTTTTTGCAATAAAATGTCTAGACAAGGAAAAAAAAGAAAAAAAAGAAGATAAATAGTGAGTTGCCATATCTGGAAATGCTCCTGTGCCACTGTGACTAATGAAGTTGAAACACACAATACATTAAACATCATGTTATCATACATGTGATATTTTCAGGAGGGTTATCAAGAAGATTTGACTTTTTGTCCAGGGAGATTTGACAAAAACCAGTGAGGTTTTTATACTCAAATTTTTAACGCATACTGGTAGATTTTTTTTCTGATATAAACCTTAATAAAGGACTACAACTTATCCATGGATATACACTTCGTCCCAGAAGAACTATACTTCACAAGATACTTCTGTTTTTTGGGCCTGGAATATTCAGACTCCAGAGATAGATCTCGTTTAGGCATTTTGATTTTGCAAGTAATAACCATAATGAAGATGCTTCCCATTTTATACACAGACAGAACACTTCTCTAATCATGACAAACTGCAATCGATTAGTTGAAATTGTCATCCTTTAATTGTCCTCAATTATATTATAATTTTAATCCAATTAATACACCAAATATCGATTGATGCCGAATTCGCTAATTACCATCCCACTTACAGTCTGTATATTTCTATCAATCTCCCATGGACATTACAGATATCACCGCCAAGTGTCATAAACAAACAGTCCAATCATTATTTTCACACAATAAATATTAAATAATTAGCTGACATGCTAATCCTTTTAATTACCTGCCCAGGGGCAATGTTTTCACAGATAAAGATAAGATTTTCTAAATCATTCGTAAAACTCGGTCTTTTCCAATAAATCATAGCAATTACCCAAAAGGATTCGCAATTAGTGAAATTTTGGAATACCGGGAGAAATGGAGCTCCCGGCGGGAGGCCGGGAAATTCCATGAAATCCCGGGAGAAATTTGCTCCCGGCGGGAGATATCACATGTATGTGTTATTGTTGTGCCATTGATTAAAATTAAAATTGTTCAACGGTTCTTTACAGGCAATAAGTCTTGCATGTGACTCAACATGCATGACTCACTTTATGAACTGCATGCGATAATTTTAGCTGTGCATGAATCACTTTTTACATGATAAAATACATCAAATGTTATAGGGCAAAAATATTGTTCTCTTGTTTAATTCTTACTGTCATTAATTTGTTCAATGATTTAATATTTCCAAGCACCACCATATTTTATTCTAATGGTATACATATATGTATCGCTTTCATTGAAAAATGTATTTGAATTAAAAATTACTTAAATAAAAATGCTTAAATAAGATAAGAATGTTATTTACTACTTAGATTGAAGATTGAATTTTGAGAAATATTCTGTATAATGGATTTTGAGAAATATTCTGTTAATGGATTTTGAGAAATATTCTATATAATGAATTTTGAGAAATATTCGATATAATGACATTTGAGAAGTATTCTATATATTAAATGAATTTTGAGAAATATTCGATATAATGACATTTGAGAAGTATTCTATATATTAAATGAATTTTGAGAAATATTCGATATAATGACATTTGAGAAGTATTCTACATATTAATTGAATTTTGAGAAATATTCTGTATAATGAATTTTGAGAAATATTATATATAATGACATTTGAGAAGTGTTCTACATAACAGTTGAATTTTGAGAAATATTCTATATAATGAATTTTGAGAAATATTCTATAGAATGACATTTGAGAAGTATTCTATATATTAAATGAATTTTGAGAAATATTCGATATAATGACATTTGAGAAGTATTCTATATATTAAATGAATTTTGAGAAATATTCGATATAATGACATTTGAGAAGTATTCTATATATTAAATGAATTTTGAGAAATATTCGATATAATGACATTTGAGAAGTGTTCTACATATTAATTGAATTTTGAGAAATATTCTGTATAATGAATTTTGAGAAATATTCTATATAATGAATTTTGAGAAATATTCTATAGAATGACATTTGAGAAGTATTCTATATATTAAATGAATTTTGAGAAATATTCGATATAATGACATTTGAGAAGTGTTCTACATATTAATTGAATTTTGAGAAATATTCTGTATAATGAATTTTGAGAAATATTATATATAATGACATTTGAGAAGTGTTCTACATAACAGTTGAATTTTGAGAAATATTCTATATAATGAATTTTGAGAAATATTCTATAGAATGACATTTGAGAAGTATTCTATATATTAAATGAATTTTGAGAAATATTCTATATAATGACATTTGAGAAGTATTCTATATATTAATTGAATTTTAAGAAATATTCTATATAATGACTAATTGAATTTTGAGAAGTATTCTATATATTAAATGAATTTTGAGAAATATTCTATGTAATGAATTTTATTTGAGAAGTATTCTTCATATTAATTGAATTTTGAGAAATATTCTATATAATGAATTTCGAGAAATATTCTATATAATGACATTTGAGAGTATTCTATATAATGAAGTTTGAGAAGCAGTCTTTATGGAAGATAACTTCCTTACATGTGGTAGACAACTATTGGTAAAATAAAGGGAGAGTATTTCCTGCTAAACTATTCCACATTCTTTAAAGACTAAAGACAATGTTCAGCGAATCAAGAAATCTCTTAGTCTCGCCCAAAAATTCAGGACGTGATTTTAAAACTTTTTTTTTTCCACTGACATACTATTTCAGTTTCACGGAAGAAAAAAATCAAAGCTAGGTTGAGTGATCACCGTGTCTTAACAAACTTATTCATTCCAGATCCCAGGGTACTTCAGAGTGAGAATCAGCGACTGAAGGGAATCCTCAAGTGTATGCGATGTGACATCCGGGACTGCAACATGCTGTTCCTGCCCTGTACGCACCATCGTCTCTGCGAGGAGTGTTCAGAAGATGTAGAGATTTGCCCCGTTTGTGAACGTCAGATCGCGGAAAAAATCAGAACCTATATGTCATAGAGACACTATCAAAACTCTATCCAGATGTTCAGGTCATATAATAATGTACATGTGCCAATTAAAAGTATAGATTTATTCACAGGTTATTAAAAGATGAATTATGAGTTTGTAACTCTTTATTCGAGGCTCCAGTTTTGGGGTTTTAAGTCTGAGTGGTTAAAGCCGTTTATATTGTGTCTATAGAGTTCGGATTCTCAAAATATACCTCATCGTCAGTAGGTTTAGAAATGGAGTACATCTTTAGTACAATTTTGTCTGTTGATGGCGGGATATGGACTTTAATAATTCTAGAATAAGATCGATAAGGATTCAAGTTTAGTTGGAAAAATGAAAAAAAAATCAACATTGATGTGTGTCCCTTTAAAGTAAAATACCACATCAATGTTTAAAGTAGCTATCCTGACTCTATAAACACAATATCACCGAATTTAACCAGCCAGGCAAAAACAACCAAACGAGCGTCCAATTAAGAGTTACAAACTCATAATTTATTTTACGCATATTCTATCGCGGGTATATTAAGAACCCGTGAAAAAATTTATACTTTTAAAGTGGTACATATACATTATTATATGACCTGAACAGCTGGGTAGAGTTTTGATAAACAGTTTTGTAGTGTATTTTTCCATTATTTGGCGGGTTAGTTTCTTTAAATAATTAACGCTAGAACTGGCTCCATAGTGTTTTTTCTCATTTACTCCCTTTCTCTTGAAAACAGAACACGCTGGTCTTTTGTGGCAAATTTTGATTTAAACAGTACATTACTTACTATCAGGCAGACTACCGTATGTATCGATTTGTATGCACTAAAGTGGAAGGAAGTCATTTTCAAGACAATTACAGTCATGACTATGTAGTTAAATTAAAATATTTGTTAAATACAGTAAAAGGGAGGCAAGTCAAGTTTACAAGTAATGCTAAAATTATGCTAAAATTGAAACTTTGTTACTGTTGCATTGTTCAAGAGTTATTATTAAAATGTTTACAGTTTAGTGTCAAGTTCTTAGGCTAGTTAAATTGCCTCTGTCATTCAAAAGCATAATTAACCCGCGTGGTTCCCGGTTGCCCCCGTTTGGTCACGGAGCAAAGAATAGGGCCACTGCAGATCCCTTTGGAGGGGTAGGCAGAGGGGTAGAATCCCCCCAAATTCATGTTCATTTTATCATTTTTTGTTCATGTTCATTAAAGGTCTTCATCATGATCCCTGCATTGTTTCAGGTGCTATCTTGCTCGCATCAAAAGAGCAGTGGCAGAAAAACAATAAACGTGGCTCCAGCGTAAATGGAGTTTCTAAGATAGAATTTGCAGCAACTCTGCAGTTCAGGGTGAGAAGGTTCTAGGCCCATTTTCCATATTTTATCTCGATGTACATGGAGGATGAGCCTGGCATGTTCATGCCTGTTAGGCGCCATATAACCTTTAATGTGTTGGTGCGCCTTCAAACCCAATTCAATTCAAGAATGGTTGGTTAATTCAAGGCCTGGCTGGAATTCACCAACCATACTTCAAACTATTCTACTTGAACTCAAGTACTCAAATCTCGTTCACAAATATTTCAATGACCTTCAAAGGTAAACAATCGTATGAAGTTGCTATTTATTAGTATTTATCATACTTGTACAAGCAGCTTCAAATGAATGTGATTGAAATTTGCATACTTGGGCTAAAGTGTAAGAATATTCACAAGAATGGTTGGTGAATTCAAGGCCTGGTTATATCACTGCTTTGGAAGATATTTTTCATTATTAAAGAAGAAGGAAAATATTTTTTCGTCGACATTAGTACATTTTTGAACTGTAATAATAATTTTAATAGTAATAGGCATTTTTGTAGCTCTAATAATGAAGAGGAAAAAATGAAACGTTTTCCAAAATAAATAATTCCATCCATTTTAGTCCGCATATGTAAAGTGCATACATGTAATTAGTGTATAATGTGTTCTAAAAAAATGTATGGTTATCCATGCAGAAGTAATGCTGGTATTTGTTTTGGGAAAATATGTACTTTAAAGTAGAAATGTATTTTCATTCACTGGTCAGTGTCTATTTTCTTTATAATATTTGGAATGAAATGTCTTTAATCTGCTGTGTGTGTGCTTTGTTTGGCAATTATTGGTAGGAAAATTGGACATTGAGCAGTGTGTTGAAACTGAAGAAACAGTCCTTTATTAAAAGAAAAAGCATTGTTTGTGATGTTCTAAACCTTTAACTTACTTTTAATGAGTTTTAAAGGGTCCTCCAAATTGAAATAACTTGCCTTTGTATTACAAAGATAATGATTAGCAGTTTCTAAAAATACTTTGGTCAACATCGTAAACCTATTCATTCATCGGTAAATCACGAATCCATACGGCACATTTGCCCCTAATACACACCTGTCACGGAAACGTAACTGAGGTTTCACGGAAACAGCCAAATGGAAAACCCCTGTTGACGTCACGCATTACCCTTGGTTCATTAGAAACCAAAATGGCGGACACAAACGAAGTAAACAATGCGAGCGAAGTGGAAAATGTTGAACACATTTTGTTTACCCCATCCACTTTGATTTTGAGCATATAAAGTATAAATGAAAACAATAAACGAATAATACAAATAAACTCATGGTATTGGATTCTTTAATGTCTTCATCTTGTGACTGTGTCTCCGTCTGTGTGTCTGCAAATCGGAGAACCGGGGGAATTGCGTCGGGTTTCAGCATTTGGTTTTAAGTTTTCGATACCTACCGTATTTACTCTTTAATTCCGGACACCTTATTAATTGAAGGAAATAATAAAACTAGTGTTCGGACATATTTAGAAATTACGTTCAAAGACTTCTTCTAATTGCTGATTGCATCTCGATAATTACAAACAGAGGCTGCAGAATATACTTCAATGAATTTAATTGTAACTTGTTTGATGCAAATAAATTGTTTGATGCAATTAAAAAGTTTTTGATCGTGATTTTTTACTGTTATTAACGAGCCATTTTGAAACAATTACATTATTACTGACCCATGCTATAAACATCCATATAAATTCTGTGTAATCGGTCAGGCGCGTGTTAAAACAATTGTTTAAACCAGGTAAAACCATTCCAATGTAGGTGTTACGGGTTGTTTTGTATTGTCGCTGTAGTAGCCATTCCATTATCTGGTGCTCACAAAGGTACAGACGCATCAAATATTTTTTATTTCATACTATAAGTATGGCATGCTTTGTTTTTTAGCTTCGATTTGAGGAATAACATGATGATGCAATTAAATGGACAAAGAACACGACTATTTTATAATTTTAATTTATGTTCTGCAATACCTTGCATGTTTTTATTTTGTAATAAAATAATCAACACGTTTAAAAATTGCATTGTCTCATTATTCAATAAAGTTCATTGCTTCATTTCAAACAAAGTATAATAATTTCATATAATAAATTAAATGTCATAATTGTTCATTAGTTCATTGTTTACACATTTTTTATTAGTTCACTGTTGTGGATTGAATCGCATATAGCCCAGTATACTATTACACAGTCCGCATTAGCCAGCATATAACTACACTTGTGACTAGAACATGTCAGTTCCACAGATCTAACAGTGTACCGCTCACTCACCGCAAAATTCAAAGGAATAACCCACTCTACCCGCGTGTAAAGAGTGTCTCGGTGTTCTGATTTCAAGGTTTTACAGTTTGCCCAAGTTGAGTACCGTAATTTTACACAGTTTATAGAATAGCCGAATAATTACCAATAAGTGATAATTAATGGATGGATTTTCGTAATTACCGTAAACAATGAAGGTGAGTTTGCCCCGAACATCACAATTAAAAATACTAACCGTAGAATGTACGTTCCCTCTCAAAATATTCAGACATTGGCAAATATGAATTAATTTTGGAAAGTTATATTCCGGACACCAAAATTTTTTATTTTATCCCGTCCGAACTGATAGAGTTAATACGGGGTAATCTCTTTTTCGTTACATGAGAGTCATCAAAATCTTTCTCAGTAAAATGGTCAGAACATACGCGAGTGCTCTGAAAAATTCCATTTCACACCGTTTTGCAAAACAACAAGTTCAATCTATTTTTCTACAAAAGCTTAATGAGCACCTTTTTACCATGATGAAGACACGAACACAGCAATAATATTCCAGGGTTTAAAACACTTAGGCTATATGAGAAAAATGAACATCCAACAAGAGTACAGTTCGTTTACACATAGATACGCGCCATAATTGATTATGTAAATTAGGTAGTTTGTACAGAAGATGTGATTGGTCAACCCCTTATGACGTCATTTTCCGAAGATCGATCGCGCACCAGTTTTTTTTGAGTACAGGTAAACTTCATACCTGGAGAACTTGCATTTATCAACGTTTTTTGCGAAAACGGTCGATGACATTGACATTCTATTATAATAAGCTTTCATTTAAAATCACTTTATTTTTCAATTTGGAGTACCCTTTAATGATTCCACCTATTTGAGCTAAAATATATATTCAAAATTAGTGCATTGAAAACTTATTACTAGAGTCCAAGTTTGACCCTTACCTTATTAGATCCATAAGTAATTGATAAAAATGTGTATCTTTTTATTATTGTTTTTTATAATAATTAGTCATTGTATTTTAAGAAAGGAATAAAAAAAGGGATAATGGCATTAACAAGCACTTATAACCATTTAGTTTGTTGTTATTAGTCTCATTTCTCATCGTTGTTATTATCATTTATAGTTTATCATTTATAGTGGTTTATTTTAAATATAACACAGACTCCATATAGCCTGTAGAGTGATACAGGCCTTTTTGGGCCTATTGTTAATTGTGTTCCATTCTAATTTCCCAGAATTCTCAAGTCTAAGAATATTCACAAGAATGGTTGGTGAATTCCAGGCCTGGTTATATCACTGCTTTGGAAGATATTTTTCATTATTAAAGAAGGAAAATATCTTTTTGTCAAACATTAGTAAATTTTTTAACTGTAATAATAATTTTAATAGTAATAGGCTTTTTTGTAGCTCTAATAATGAAGAGAAAAAAATGGAATGTTTTCAAAAAATAAATAATTCCATCCATTTCAGTCGACGTAATGTGCATACATGTAATTGGTGTATAATTTGTTCTAATAAAAATTATGGTTATCCATGCAGAAGTAATGCTGGTATTTGTTTTGAGAAACATGAACTTTAAAGTAAAAAAGTGGACATTGAGCAGTGTGTTGAAACTGAAGAAACAGTCCTTTATTAAAAGAAAAAGCATTGTTTGTGAGGTTCTAAAAAACATTTAGAGCCTTTAAACTTTCTGTTAATGAGTTTTAATTATTCCACCTATATGAGCTAAAATATATATTCAAAATAAGTGCATTGAGAACTTATTACTAGAGGCCAAATTTGACCCTTACCTGATTAAATTCATAAGTAATTGGCCCCGTGTGGTTCTTGGGGGGCCCCATTTGGTCACGGGGCAAAGAATAGGGCCACTGCAGATCCCTTTGGAGGGATAGGCAGAGGGGTAGAATCCCCCCAAATTCATGTTCATTTTATCATTTTTTGTTCATGTTCATTAAAGGTCTTCATCATGATCCCTGCATTGTTTCAGGTGCTATCTCGCTCGCATCAAAAGAGCAGTGGCAGAAAAACAATAACGTGGCTCCAGCGTAAATGGAGTTTCTACGATAGAATTTGCAGCAACTCTGCAGTTCAGGTTGAGAAGGTTCTAGGCCCATTTTCCATATTTTATCTCGATGTACATGGAAGATGAGCCTGGCATGTTCATGCCTTTTAGGCGCCATATAACCTTTTCATGTGTTGGTGCACCTTAAAACCCCAATTCAATTCATAAGTAATTGATAAAAATGTGTATCTTTTTATTAGCTCTACTGATCAGAGATCAGCAGAGCTTATGCCGTGGTGCGGCGTCTGTCGTCCGTCTGTCCGTAAACTTTTATTTGTAGCGACTTCACAGCTGAAACTACTGGATGGATATTCATGAAACTTTACAGAAATGTTGCCCATAAAGTCTAGTTGATCCTAGCAAAAATTCATTTGATGTGAAATCCAAGATGGCCGCCAAAGCTAAAAATAGAGTTTTAAAATACAAGTTTGTAGCGACTTCTTCTTGAAAACTACAAGTGATATTGATATGGGACTTTTTCTAAAATGATCAGCATGACGTGATGTTGATCCTAGTCAAAAATCGTTTTGATTCAACGTTAAACATGGCTGCCAGCGGCCATCTTTGTTTACATAGAGTTATATAGTAAAAACTTGTAGCGACTACTTCTCTGAAACTACTTGGCGGATTGTCATGAAACTTTACAGGAATGTTGCTCTTGATGTCTAATTGATCCTAGAAAAATTTCAGGTCGGCCGAAAATTCAAGATGGCCGTCACAGCTAAAAATAGATTTAAAAAAAATAAGTTTGTAGCGACTACTTCTTGAAAACTATAAGTGATATTGATATGGGACTTTTTCTAAAATGATCAGCATTACATGATGTTGATCCTAGTCAAAAATCGTTTTGATTCAACGTTAAACATGGCTGCCAGCGGCCATCTTTGTTTACATAGAGGTATATAGTAAAAACTTGTAGCGACTACTCCTCTGAAACTACTTGGCGGATTGTCATGAAACTTTACAGGAATGTTGCTCTTGATGTCTAATTGATCCTTTCAAAATTTCAGGTCGGCCGGAAATTCAAGATGGCCGTCACAGCTAAAAATAGATTTTTAAAAAATAAGTTTGTAGCGACTACTTCTTGAAAACTATAAGTGATATTGATATGGGACTTTTTCTAAAATGATCAGCATGACATGATGTAGATCCTTGTGGAAAATTATTTTGATTCGACGTTAAACATGGCTGCCAGTGGCCATCTTTGGTTACATAGAGTTATATAGTAAAAACTTGTAGCGACTACTTCTCTGAAACTAATTGACGGATGTTCATGAAACTTCACAGGAATGTTGCTCTTGATGTCTAGTTGATCCTAGAAAAATTTCAGGTTGGCCGGAAATTCAAGATGGCCGCCACAGCTAAAAATAGATTTAAAATAAATAAGTTTGTAGCGACTACTTCTTCAAAACAATAAGAGATATTGATATGGGACTTTTTCTAAAATGATCAGTATGACATGATATTGGTCCTTGTCGAAAATCGTTTTGATTTGACCTTAAACATGGCTGCTTTGTTTACATAGAGTTATATAATGAAAACTTGTAGCGACTACTTCTTTGAAACTACCTGACAGATTTTCATGAAACTTCACAGGAATGTTGCTCTTAATGTCTTATTGATCTTAGCAAAATTTCAGGTCGGCCGGAAATTCAAGATGGCCGCCACGGTTAAAAATAGATTTTCAAAAAACAAGTCTGTAGCGACTACTTCCTGAAATCAAAATCAATCAGTAGAGCTTCAAGGTCATTGACCTCTTGTTTAATTTTTTTTATAATAATTAGTTATTATATTTTAAGAATGAAAAAAGGGATAATGTAATTATTAGTACCGGGCATTAACAAGCATTTATAACCATTTAGTTTGTTGTTATTAGTCTCATTTCTCATCGTTGTTATAATTATCATTTATAGTGGTTTATTAGCTCTACTGGCCAAGGGCCAGCAGAGCTTATGGGATGGCGAGTTGTCCGTAGTCCGTCTGTCCATCGTTAACTTTTGTCTCGTTAAAAGGATAAGGCCTTCTTTTTTCATCCGATTTTTACCAAACTTTAACAGGTTGTTAATATCAATAAAAGCTCGGACAAGTTCGAAAACCAGCCAGATCGGACCAGTAACAGGGGAGTAATGGCCCTTGATTTAGTTAAAAATGCTATATTGCTATATTTTGCTTAGTTAAGACGATAGGGCCTTCCTTTTTCATCCTATCTTTACCAAACTTTACCACATTGTTAATATCAATGAAAGTTCGAAAACCCGCCATATCGGACTAGTAACAGCGGAGTTATGGTCCTTGATTTAGTTAAAAATGCTATATTTTGCCTCGTTAAGACGATAGGGGCTTCATTGTTCATCCGATCTTTAACAAACTTTATCAGATTGCTAATGTCGTTGAAAGCTCGAACAAGTTTGAAAACCATTCATATCTTATCATCCCTTATTTTTTAATAGTTTTATCTTTATATATTTACATTAATTTTTAATTAATTCTTCATTTTCATCATTTTTTTTGCGCACAATATGACCTATTTATGTGTCGACGTGCCGTAAAACACCATTCATTCATTCATATCGGACCAGTAACAGCGGAGTTATGGCCCTTGATTTAGTTCAAAATGCTATATTACGATAGGGCCTTCATGTTTCATCCTGTTAATATCAATGAAAGCTCGGACAAAGTCGAAAACCATTCATATCGGACTAGTAACAGCGCAGTTAATGCCCTTGATTAAGTTCAAAATGCTATATTTTGCCTCGTTAAGACGATAGGGCCTTCGTTTTTCATCCGATCTTTACCAAACTTTATCAGATTGTTAATGTCATTGAAAGTTTGGTCAAGTTCGAAAACCAGCCAGATCGGACCAGTAACAGCGGAGTTATTGCTCTTGGTTTAGTTAAAATTTCTATATTTTGCCTCGTTAATACGGTAGGGCTTTCATTTTTCATCTGATCTTTACCAAACTTTTCCAGATTCTTTAGTTATGGCCCTTGATTTAGTCAAAAAGCTGTTTTTTGCCCGAAACTTTCAAAAAAAAACGTAAATGACAGTCACTCGCTTTAGTGTTGTTATAAGAGTCATGTTAGCCAGTAGAGCGTCCACAGGCCCTCTTGGGCCTCTTTTTTTAAATATAACACAGACGCCATATAGCCAAGTGATACAGGCCCTTTTCGGTCTCTTGTTAATTGTGTTCCATTCTGATTTCCCAGAATTCTTAAACACTAATTGGATACTTTGGAACTTCTTGTTAGGTCACCTTAGCTGAAGGCTAACAGATGAACCATTAGGACCACTCTTTATCCATTAGTCTTGATTTTTCAAACAACATTAAATTTCATCTGAAACTGCTTGGCAGATTTTGATGAAACTTAATCCTGCCTTGACCCTTTCTCTTATATTTATTTAGATCACCTGAGCCTAAGGCTCAAGGTGATCTATCACCTGAACCTAAGGCTCAAGGTGATCTATTGGGATCACTCGTCGTCCATCATTAACTTTTGCTTCAAAGATTAATGAAGAGAATGGGATGGGTAAGTATATTTTTGAGTGAAAAACAAAAAAATAAATGCTGTTTGCCACAGCTTTCTGTACATTTAAGATTCACAATGTAAAACCCATCATCGCGTACACAATGTTTTCGAGGCTCTCTGTACAAACGAAGACATATTTTTGGTTCGTGCCGAGTCAACAGTTCAGTTTAGACAAATTCTCAGATTTTAGCCTCATACGGTACCTTAAACCCTTAAAATTGCTACTAATTGTCAGCAAATCTCCATATCTGTTACCTATTGCCTATTGACAATATTCCACTTATAGACACTAGAGATGGCACTTGAGCTGCATAAGGAATACTAAAAAGCACAGCCACCCCCATATTTCAATCAAAAGCACACCATGTTCTGTTTCAGATTTAAAAAAAAAAACAAGTTACCTTTTTCACACTCAGTTCGAAGAATTCACAGAATATTTCAAGCTGATTGAGCCAATAATGGCAATATTAAGAAAAAGCATATACTGCTTTTATAGGGAATATGCATTAAAGCAATATTGAATAAATAGACCTATGCACTACTTTAACAAAAAAAAACTTCATGTTGAAAACAATCCAACAAGTGCCAAAGTTTGCAAAGAATGCATAGTCATCCGGGCCGTTTGTAGCCGGTTACTGTCACCCGAACATAAACATCTCAAACAGTGTCGCAGTACATTTTGAAAGGAGGTGAATACTACCAATTTTTATAGGATGTTTTTTTCCCAGATAGACATTCAGTGCAGAAAAATTTAATTAATCCAAAAGATAGCCCAGAAAATGGCCTGAATTTTCATTTACTGCTGCCGGTATCTTATGTCCAATTTCAGAAAAAACACTTCCTGTAGTATTTGGATGCATAGTCCCTGAATGCTTTCCAAATTTGTTAAAACAAGGTCCAAACGACATCAAAGATGGCCGCCATTACCATAAAAGGTCGAAACCTTAAAAAAAATAACTTCTCAAGAACCGCTGGACAGATTTCAACACTTTTTCTTTTAAAATAATCACCAAGGCCTAGACCATCAAGTTCAAATGAAGTCACCGGGTTCAGAAATGGCCGTGCCCCGGGGGTTGAAAGTTTTTATATATGGAGATTTTGCATGTTTTGCATTGACTTGTACAGAAGTTTTTTTAAAAATCTTCTCTAAAACCACAAGGCACAGAGCTCTCGTATATTACATGTAGCATCAGCTTATGGTCCTCTACCAAGTTTGTTCAAATTTGGCCCTGTCCCAGGGGAAAAGCTTAAAAGATCTGAAACTACAAGAGCCAGAGGTTTAATATTTTGCATTTACTATAAGCTTAAGGTCCTTTACCAAGCTTGTTCAAATGGTGACACTGGGGTCATATTTGGCCCCACCCCAGGGGTCACATGTTTTACATAGGCTAATATAGGGAAAAACTTTAAAAAAAACTTTTTTGCTGAAACTGCAAGAGCCAGAGGTTTAATATTTTGCATTGGCTATAAGCTCATGATCCTCTATCAAGTTTTTTCAAATGATGACCCTGGAGTCACATCTGGCCCCGCCCCAGGGGTCACATGTTTTACATTGACTTGTATAGGGAAATACTTAAAACATCTGTTCTGAAACTACAAGAACCAGATGTTTAATATTTTGCATTTACTATAAGCTTATTGTCCTCTACCAGGCTTGTTCAAATGGAGACCCTGGGGTGACATTTGGACCTACCCAGGGGTCATATGTTTTACATAGACTATATAGGGAAAAACCTAAAAAATCTTCTCTGAAGTTACAAGAGCCAGAGGTTAATATTTTGCATTTACTATTAGCTTAGAGTCCTCTACCAAGTTTGTTAAAATGGTGATCCTGGGGTCACATTTGGCCCTGCCCCAGGTGTCACATGTTTTACATAGGGTTATATAGGGGAAAACTTTTTTAAAAAGTTATTTTTCTCTGAAACTACAAGAGCCAGAGATTTAATATTTTGCATTGGCTTTAAGCTTGTGATCCTCTATCAAGTTTATTCAAATTGTGACCCTGGTGTCACATTTGGCCACACCCCAGGGTTCACATGTTTTATATAGACTTATATAGGGAAAAACCTAAAAACTCTTCTTCTCTGAAACTATTTTGCATTTACTATTAGCTTAAGGTCCTCTACCAAGCTTATTCAAATGGTGACACTGGGGTCATATTTGGCCCGACCCCAGGGGGACATGTTTTACTTATATAGGGAAAAACTTAAACATATTCTTCTCTGAAACTACAAGAGCTTATGGTGTGTTCTACCAAGTTTGTTCAAATGGTGACCTTGGGGTCACATTTTGTTTGCCCCAGGGGTCATATGGTTTACATAATCTTATTGGGAAAAACTTAAAAATCTTCTCTGAAACTACAAGAGCCAAAGATTTAATATTTTGGATCTACTATTAGCTTATGGTCCTCTGCCAAGCTTGTTCAAATGGTTCACCTGGGGTCATATCTGTCTGCACATGGGGGTCACAATTTTTACATAAGAGTTATATAGGGAAGATCTTTAAAAAAATCTACATCTCAGAAGCCATTTGGTCAATTTTGACCAAACTTCACATGGATGATCCATAGGTGCATGTTTTTCAAATTTGTTAAAATTAGGTCAATGCAACATCCAAGATGGCCGTCATAGACAAACTGCTTCAATTACTTCTTGTACACAGAGAACCTAGTGACGTGTGTTCTAGTCCCACTTCTTTCTTTTTTTAACATTTTTTTTTACTTCTTTTTTTATACGCCCACGCCTGTTTGAAAAACGGGACGTATAATGGTATGGGGTTGTACTTCCGTCGGTAAACAATTCGCCTACACTTATAAAACTTCATAGGTACATTGCCCTAGTTGAGAGGAGGAATGCTGTTGATTTTGGGACCAGTAGGTCAATGGTCACAATGACCTTATATGGAAATATGCATTCCGCACAATAACTTCAAAACAATATCACCTACACTCATTAAACTTCATAGATACATTGTCCTAGGTGAGAGGTAAAACCCTATTGATTTTGAGGCCAGTTGGTCAAAGGTCAAGGCCACAGTGACCTTTTATGGAAATATGCATTCTGCACAATAACTTCAACACTGTAACACCTAAAATCATAAACTGTCATAGATATATTACCCATATGTGAGAGGAGAAACCTATTGTATTTAGAGCCAGTAGGTCAAAGGTCAAGGCCACAGTGACCTTATATGGTAATACAAATTCTGCGCAATAACTTCAAAACCACAAGACCTATGCTCATAAATCTTACTTTAACATTTAAAATCATTACCCCTAGGTGAGAGGATTTGGGGCCAGTAGGTCAAAGGTCAAGGTTACAGTGACCTAATATGGTTATACAAATTCCGCACAATAACTTCAAAACCATGACACCTACACTAATAAAACTTCATTGATACATTGCCCTAGGTGAGCGGAGAATCCCTATAGATTTTGGGGTCAAAAGTCAAGGTCACAGTGACCTTATATGGAAATATGAATTCTGCACAATAACTTCAAAACCATATCACCTACACTCATTAAACTTCATGGGTACATTGCCCTAGATGAGAGGAGAAACCCTATTGAATTTGAGGCCATCAAAGGTCAAGGTCACAGTGACCTTATATGGAAGTATGTATTCTGCACAATAAATTCAAAACTGTAACACCCACAATCATGAAATGTCATAGGTACTAAACCATAACAACTAAACTCATGAAACTTCATAGATACATTGCCGCAGGAGCAAGATGGATACCTATTAAAGGTCAACGGTCAAGGTTGACCTCACACCTTGGAAATGCTTTTAACATAACCCAATGAGAGTGGTTGGTATAAGCCATAGGCGTGTTTCACAATTGTTGTAAAATAAATAGTTTGACCTAACATAATAACCTGAAGGAACGGGGGACAATGCCCCGTTAGTTGGCGCTCTTGTTTATTTAATTGTTATATCATGGGGTCATGGTTTTAAATTTCGGTTGTGGGTGTTTTGTTTTGCAAGTGTGAAAAAAGTATTGAAGGGCATTTAATGATGAAACTCTTTGATGTATATAACAGCCTTTTCAGCATCCTCAAGCCCTCAAAGGCACCTTGTTCTTTTTTATTATTAATGATTGCTTACCCCTGGACTATCAAGATCTTTTGCAGTTCCTGGGGTCAAAGATGGCCGCCTCCTGGGGTCCAAAGTTTGCATATACAGATTTTACATGTTTATACATAGACTTACATAGTGAAAAACGTAAAACATCTTCAGTCAGCATTTGCGAGGGGACACTTTTTTCATCATTGCGAAGATCCTTAGGCGATCTATTCAGGGCTATTTCGACCCTCTTGTTTTCAATTGGTTTGACTCCATCTTTTGGAATTTCTATCCTATAACCATATAACCATCTGAAACCACAAAGCCTAGTAGAGCTCCGAAAAGTTACATAAGGGAAACGTTTATTTATAGTATTGCAAGTAAGATTAGCTGATGATTCTCAACCAGTATGGTGTGTGGGGGGGGGGGGGGGGGGGGGGGCCGAGTGGTTAACGTCTCGGACTTGAAATTACTTGCCCCTCACCGCTGTAGGTTCGATCCCTCAGGGGCCTAGGAATCTTTATGTGAGGAAGCTAACCAGCTGGCTTGCGGAACGTCGGTGGTTCTACCCAGGTGCCCGCCCGTGCACGAAAATTGCCCGGAGGTGCACCTGGGGTCTTCCTCCACCAATGGAAGCTGGAAAGTCCCCATATGACCTTAGCTGTTGGTGCGACTATAAAATCCAATTCAATTGAATTCAACCAGTATGATTTGATCAGGTGTATCGGAAAAACTTCAACAAAAAAAAGTCTTCTCCTCTTAAAGATGTTAAACTACTAAAGCTATAGGGTGCTATATATATATATATATGTATGCCCCGTTACATAAGTGGAGCAAGCGTTTAGTGTTACCCGTGGTGGTTGTGCATATATCCATCCAGTCTCAGACACCAGAAGCCGTAGGGCTTTGATATGTTGCAAATGTTAACTTATACATGTCGGCAGTTTGGTCCTAGAAAAAAGTAGGTCAGTATGAATGACTGTGAACTGCTTTTTTGAATTTAGTCCATTGCTTACACAATACCACTTTCATACTTTTAACTCTGAGCAGTCAGGTGAGCACTTTTCCACATTTTCTTCCTCTGTTTTAGTACAAAATAGGTGTTGCTAAAAGCAACGTCGGACAACGTTAGAAATGATGTAAATAAGCAAATGACGTTCCATTATTTCCTAAACAAGTGGGACCGATTATAAATCTGCAAGAAAACGTTTTAACATTTCTTTCATGACTTATTATAAATTATAAACTTATTTGCTTTGTTCTTGCTATATAGCCACTTTGTTATTTAGGCCTATAGGACATGTTTAATTGCAAACGGAAAAATAAAATTGGTACTACTTGTTATATACAGTTTCATAGTTTGTTTTATGAACCACATTTGAACTGTCATAGATATAAATGGAGAAATATGGCCGATACTGAAATATTGCTATGTTTAGTTACCATACGTGAGGTAGGACAAATTCGAACAAAACATTTCAAAAGATAACCATTAGAATAGTTCTCGCTGAAACTAGTCAAACTCAATAAACGAGTTTGCCCGACTGCTTTATACGGGTTTCTGCCAGTGCATTTTATATCAGTCATGGGATACATAGGAGATGCAAAAAGCAAGCACCTTGACCCCTGTTATATTTGCCTATTAGCTCTTACTTGTGGACATCCGTGCAAGTGAAGTTTCTAAGCCTTGCCTAATAAACTTGATAGTAAAAGGCACTGATATAATATTCTGTGTTTGTTTGCTTTTAACCATATTTATCAATATGCCATATATTGCAAAAGGGCTTGATGATGTCATCGTTTGGGGTTTAAAAAACGGCAAAACCTGGCAGTCCAACGTTTGTATGTTTTAACAGAGACTAATAAGAAATATTTTCTGAAATCATTTCTGATTTAGTTAATCAGGTTATTAAGTATTAAAACAGTTGAATCTTTAAGAAACTGAATAAATCCACCAATTTGAACTACAAAAGAGATCCCTGCATTGTCATGGTAAACAATTGGCATTTTACAGCCCAATCGGGTATTTATATTAACGTCGATGACTACTGTATTTTAGTCTGCATTTTCAGAATCTATATATTATATACCTAAGTCAATGGCGTTTAACTGTTCACTTTGGGTGTCTGCAAACAAATTTTAATCCAAAACAGTAAGTGTCTCTTTAATCCAATACAGTAAGTGTCTCTTTAATCCAAAACAGTAAGCCTAAATTAATTTCCAATATTTCCGGTTTAGTCCGACTATCCAAATTCACTGTTATTATGAACGCGCACATCATCATAAAGGAATTTGCTTACATTGTAAACATGCTTACATCTGTACCATTTTTAACTTTCTTCAAGGCCAAATCAATAATAAACATGCAACAATATATGTACACTTTGAAACACATGCAACAATACATGTAAACGTTTAAATATACAGGTAACACTGTGCTTACTATATGCATAGGCGTACTGAAAAATCCAGACAAGAAGGAGGTCTGCACAGAAAAGATAATATTTTTGAATCCGTCACGCGACAGTCATGTGACAGTTACGGAGTGCATTGAATCTAATTTAAATTTCCCGCTGTTCTCGTAGTTTGTTTACATTCACAGGTCAAGGTCACATTTTATATATTATAAGAAAATAAAAGAATATTCATATGAAAGTGTTGTAAGATATTTATTTAACATTCAGCTTTTATGAACAATTATAGTTTATGTACAAAACATTTATCGTAAAAGTATAGCTGTATTTATATCATGCGTATCAATGCTCTCGGGCGTAACTGTCGCGTGACTGATGTCAACCACTCGAGTCGAAATCGTGGCTTTTGATAAGATAACATTTCTTAGTATATACATGACAGTAAAATCTTTGTCTTTTATATAAGGAATATATGCTCACGTGCATATAGACAGAAGATATGAACCATTCTATAACTTATTCCTGGTTTAAAGGCATTTTCTGTAGTTTTTCATGCGCAGAATTTTGGGAGACTTCGAATTCTAAAACTATTGGATGGATTTTCCTAAAAATTTACAGGAATGTTGCTCTTGATGTCTAGTTGTATTATTGTCTTTATTTAAATAAATGCCTATTATTAGAAAAATACATAAAATAGGAAAAATATAACATTTCGTACAAAATCAAACAAAATTAAAAAATTTAAGCATAATGGTAGGGTTCCAAAAACCAATATCAAATCTCAATATGCATGGTGACCTATAATTTTAATTGCATATATTGCCCCGTTTGGTTCCCGGGGGCCCCGTTTGGTCACGGGGCAAATAATAGGGTCACTGCAGATCCCTTTGGAGGGGTAGGCAGAGGGGTAGAATCCCCCCCAAATTCATGTTCATTTTATCATTTTTTGTTCGTGTTCATTAAAGGTCTTCATCATGATCCCTGCATTGTTTCAGGTGCCATCACGCTCACATCAAAAGAGCAGCGGCAGAAAAAACTATAAACGTGGCTCCAGCGTAAATGGAGTCTCTATGATAGAATTTGCAGCAACTCTGCAGTTCAGGGTGCTTCTGGTTCTAGTCCCATTTTCCATATTTTATCGTGATGTACATGGAGGATGAGCCTGGCATGTTCATGCCTGTTAGGCGCCATATAACCTTTCATGTGTTGGTGCGCCTTAAAACCCAATTCCTTTCAATTCAGTTCAATTGTCCTAATATATTCAAATAAGTGCCTAGGAAGTTTGAACAAATTCTGTTATTTGGAACATAACAAAAAAGGAAAATATACCATTTCTATATAATTTCATACAAAACTTGGCCTTTTAGCATACGGGTAGGGTTTCAAAAAAAAAATTCTGAACAAGCATGGGGACCTAATATTTTTATTGCACATTTTGTTTTTATATATGTTAAACTATGTGCTTAGAAAGTGTATACAAATTCTCTTATTGGGAACATACAAAAAAAAAAATTGTATCATTATGGGCTAATTTGTGCATAAATTGTGAGTAATTGTAAAAAAAGATAGATTTTACATAAAGATGAGCTTTAAATGTTATTATAAATAAATGTTCTTTACTTTAATACAATTTTAGCAGAATTGTGACCAATGAATAAATGATTAGACTTCAAAAATGTCTTGCTTAGCTATTTCATGGACTTAATCCTAACATTTTGGACAGATTGACAGGACGGTGGCATTACAATTTATTTTTTTTAAATTTTAACAATTATGGTGACCTACCATTATTACTAAACAAAATTGCTAAGTATCAACCTAAGAATATGTTAATAAAATTCTCATTGTTTTGTGCATTTTGAGCTTGATTAGAGATACGGTTATACTGCAAAATAAAGAGTGTAAATCGTCTGCTCTGATTGCATGAACATATTTTAAAACTTTTTAAGTCCATGTGTTTTCTTAGAAATAAGTTGTAACACTTATACAACTGGGTATATAGGATTTTATTAAGTACTTCGTTAGTGAAGCTTTCGATGTTCCTAATTTTAAAATATGCCAGTTAAAATTATTTTGTCATCATGTTTTACTAGCATTACCACTACAAATGCGTTTGAAAAAGAAATTTTCGAATTATTTAATGTTAACGCTGAATTACAGTTACTTGAATTTCAAACAATATTCAATGTAAAGGGAGGTAATTTAAGATTATCCATATTTCATTTTTTTTTAGACGGAAAATCTGCAATAAATGGGTCAATTTTTTATGTTTTTTTCTATTATTTCATACCAATTTTAAGAATTTTATATCTTTATGTGATCTTTGACTCATGTTATGTGTATTATCAGTACATTTCATGTTTTCATATAAAGGGAGGGTAAATGTTTTATAAACTATGGGTCAAAACAAAATACTTATCATATATCTATTCTAAAATATATTTAAAAAATAAGAAAATTAGTTGATACTTAGCAATTTTGTTCAGTGTATATATATAACAGACTTACTGTACAAACAGTTTAAAGAAATTCTGTTATGAAGAAAAAACTATAGAAAATGTCTTTAATACCTACCGTTAAATGATGTCAACCACACAAGTCGAAAGCTTGGCTTTACAACCACACAAGATAACCTTTCTGCGTTTATAAATGACAGTAGAATATATTGTCTTTTTGTATAAGGAATATATGCTCACAGGCATATAAAAAGAAGATAAGAACCATTCTATGACTTATTCCTGGTTAAATACCTAAGGTTAAATGATGTCAACCACTCGAGTCAAAAGCTGGCTTTTGACAAGACAACTTTTCTGAGTATATAAATGGGAGTAAAGGTTGTCTTTTGTATATTCCTGGTTAGAAACCTAACGTTAAATGATTTCAACCACTCGAGTAGAAATCTTGACTGTTAACCAGATAACATTTCTGAGTATGAGAGTAAAATATGTTTTTGTTTTGTATAACAGACATATCACAGACATATAAAGACATATAAAAAGAAGATAGGCATCATTTTATGATTTATTCCTGTTTTAATACATAACATTAGATGATGTCAACCACTCGAGTCGAAAGCTTTCGACAAGGTTCGACAAGGCAACTTTTCTGAGTATATAAATGGGAGTAAAGGTTGTCTTTTGTATAAGGAATGCTCACTCGGGTCGAAATCTTGATTTTCAACTAAAACAATATGGATGAGAGGAATGGTCACAGACGTACAGAGAGAACAATTCAATTATGCTATGATGTATTCCTGGTTTAATACCTAACTTTAAATGATATCAACAACTCGAGTCGGAATCATGATTTCCATCTAACATCAAATGGATTTGATGAAAATAGATTGTTTTGTATGAGGAATGGTCACAGATGTACAGAGAGAACATTTAAATTATGCTATGACGTATTCCTAATACATTACGTTAAATGATGTCAACCACTCGAGTCGAAATCTTAGCTTTTGACAAGATAACATTTCCGAGTATATAAATGAGAGTCACATAGCTTGTCTTTTGTATAAGGAATGCTCACAGGCGTATATATAGAAGATATGAACCATTCTATGACTTATTCCTGGTTTAATACCTGCCGTTACACAAGTCGAAAGGCGTTTATAAATGACAGTAGAATATATTGTCTTTTGTAAAAGGAACGTGAGATGAATGCTCACATGCATGTAGAAAGAAGATAAGACCCATTCTATGACTTATTCCTGGTTAAATACTTAATGTTAAATGATATCCTAATATGGTGTCAACCACTCGAGTCGAAAGCTTGGCTTTTGACAAGATAACCTTTCGGAGTCTATGCATGACAGTAAAATCTTTGTCTTTTGTATGGAACGCCATGGCTGTCTTTGCTTGAATAAGTTCCTTATACTGAGTGCATTCTGTAGTATATGCGGTCCTTAATTTACAACATTTAAAGCCTACGTTTGCTCCCCTGCTTGAGCCAAATGCGCATTCTGACGATAATGAAACTTTAAAGGGGTAACCATTGGTGTGTTCAGTGCTGTTTAAACCTTCTTTCTAAAAGGACAGGCCTAATGTCGCCCTGTACCATTCGATTAGCAGTAGCATATTAAACATACAATATATAGCGGAAATGCGCACCCTGCGTTTCTTTTTCTTTTCAGTATATTTCTAGTTGAACATCAAGATTTCGACTCGAGTGCCTGACACCATTTAACGTTAGGTATTCAACCAGTTATGAGTCGTAGATGATTCATATCTTCTATATATACTCCTGTTAGCATTCCTTATACAAAAGAAGGACGAGCTATGCGACTCATTTATACTCCATTTTATATACTCAGAAATGTTATCTTATCAAAAGCCAAGACTCGAGTGGTTGACATCATTTAACTTCAGGTTTTTAACCAGGAATAAGTCATAGAATGATTCATATCTTCTATCTATATGCCTCTGAGCATTCCTTATACAAAATACAACCTTTACTCCCATTTAAATACTCAGAAAAGTTGCCTTGTCGAAAGCCAAGATTTCGACTCAAGTGGTTGACATCATCTAACTTTATGTATTAAAACAGGAATAAATCATAAAATGATGCCTATCTTCTTTTTATATGTCGGTGAGTATTTTTTATACGAAACGAAAACATATTTTACTCTCGTACTCAGAAATGTTATCTTGTTGAGATTTTTTTTTAATTTTATCTTGATGAGATTTTTTTTTAATTCATATTTAAAGCTTCTTTGGTATGAATTAGATTCAAAATGATCAAAAAAAGGCTAGGCCACCACCCTTTTTTTCCCCACTAGAGGTCATTGAAGAATGCACATATTTCAAACTTCAAAATTTCACTAAAAAGAGGAAAAATAAATTTTCGATTGCATATATACATATCTTTCAAATCATACAAACACAATTGTAATCCTCATTCGTCTTTTTACTTTAAAAAAGAAACATATATGGACCGTGCAAACTACGGTATATGATGTGCAAAGTTCTTTATATGCTGTACATTCTTCGTTACATGCAAACTTATTTATATGTTGTCCAAACTTCGTTATATGCTGTACAAACATATTTATATGCTGTACAAACTTCATTATGCTGTACAAACGTCTTTATATGCTGTACAAACTTCTGTACAAACGTCTTTATATGCTGTACAAACTTCTTTATATGCTGTACAAACTTCTTTATATGCTGTACAAACTTCATTATGCTGTACAAACTTCTTTATATGCTGTACACTCTTCATTATGCTGTACAAACGTCTTTATATGCTGTACAAACTTCTTTATATGCTGTACAAATGTATGTATATGCTGTACAAACTTCTTTATATGCCGTACAAACTTCATTATATGCTGTACAAACTTCTTTATATGCTGTACAAACTTCTTTATATGCTGTACAAACTTCTTTATATGCTGTACAAACTTCATTATATGCTGTACAAACTTCTTTATATGCTGTACAAACTTCATTATGCTGTACAAACGTCTTTATATGCTGTACAAACGTCTTTATATGCTGTACAAACTTCATTATATACAGTACAAACGTCTTTATATGCTGTAGATGACTGTTTATATATTATGTGAATATTTCGCTTTGGCGGTTGACTGTGATCAGTTTGGCGCTTTATGGTGTGACAGTCTTTTTCACAATCTCCACGCACCCACATATATTTTGCTAACTACTAAATTACAAGATTTTGGTAAAACCTGTTCAGTTGGAATATGTTTGCCTGAAACTTATTTATTTTTTGTGTAAATATAATTTTCAGAATATCTGCATATTAAATGTTGCAAGATTTTAAATAATGCATGAAAACAATTTAGTTTTAATCGGGACTATTTTACTACAAAAATATAATACGTTTGTAACGAAGTTTGTACAGCATTATGCCATATAAAGAACTTTGCACATCATCTGGGATAATAATTGAAGCCCTGACATCATATACCGTAGTTTGAACATCCTATACAGAAATTTGCTCAGCATATAATGACATTTGCAAAGCATATAATGAAGTTTGTACAGCATATGAACACATTTGTACAGCATATAAAGACGTTTGTACAGTATGTAATGACATGTGTACAGCATATAAAGACATTTGTACAGCATATAAAGATGTTTTTACATCATATAATGAAAGTTTGTACAACATATAAAGAAGTTTGTACAGCATATAAAGACGTTTCCACAGCAAATAAAGACATGTACAGTGTATAATGAAGTTGGCACAGCATATACAGAAGTTTGGACAGCATATAAAGAACTTTCCACAGCGTTTCCACAGCATATAAAGACATCTGTACAGTATATAAAGAAGTTTGCACAGCATATAAAGAACTTTGGACAGCCTATAAAGAAGTTTGGACAGCATATTAAGAAGTTTGGACCGCTTATAAAGACGTTTGCACAGCATATAAAGAAATATGAACAACATATAATGATATATGCACCGAATATATACTGAAAGGAAAAAGAAATGCAGGGTGCGTATTTCCGCTATAGTATGTTTAATATGCTACTGCTAATCGAATGGTACAGGACGAAATTAGGCCTATTCTTTAGAAAGAAGGTTTAAACAGCACTGAACACACCAATGGTTACCCCTTTAAAGTTTCATTATCGTCAGAATGCGCATTTGGCTCAAGCAGGTGAGCAAACTTAGGCTTTTAATGTTGCAATCACTTAACATTAAATACAGTACTGAACTGGCTCAATTTTTCAAAGAGGAACTTCAGCATTTATGAATTTCTTGTTACAACGTGCACTGTGATTAAAACGTCTACAACATCACAGTTGTGTCCTTTCTCCAACTAACTGCACTTTGTTTTACAAAACATCTTGGGATTTCCTTGGAATATATATGGCATTAAGTGTGCAGTATATGCAATATATAGCGGAAATACGCACCCTGCGTTTCTTTTTCCTTTCAGTAATTTGGGCGTTTAGTTTGTTAATAATTCATATTTATTTGCCGTTATCGGGTTTATAACGGCCCGTAGTCATTACGTCGTTCTGTAGTTACATGTTGATTTTTTCAATGATGTAAGCGGTTTTGCCCCATAACCTGTCAAAAGATGGCGCTATTTGCAGTAAAACCATGTGACCACACATACCACATCATAATGAAAACAGACCACATCATAATGTAAAGTGACCACATCATAATGAAAAGCGACCACATCATAATACAAAGTAACCACATCATAATGGAAAGTTACCACATCATAATGTAAAGTGACCACATCATAATAGAAACTTACCACATCATAATGGAAATTGACCACATCATAATGCAAAGTAACCACATCATAATATAAAGTGACCACATCATAATGAAAAGTGACCACATCATAATGGAAAGTGACCACATCATAATGGAAAGTAACCACATCATAATGAAAAGTGACCACATCATAATAGACACTTACCACATCATAATGGTAAGTAACCACATCATAATGAATAGTGACCACATCATAATGAAAATTGACCACATCATAATGAAAGTGACCACATCATAATAGAAACTTACCACATCATAATAGAAACTTACCACATCATAATGGAAAGTGACCACATCATAATGTAAAGTAACCACATCATAATGGAAAGTGACCACATCGTAATGACAAAGGACCACATCATAATGTAAAGCGACCACATCATAATGACAAATGATCACATCATAATGTAAAGCGACCAGATCATAATCGAAAGTGACCACATCATAATGAAAGTGACCACATCATAATGGAATATGACCATCAAAGTCGTGTTTGGCGTTCCATCAAAGTCGCCTTTTTCTTCATCGGATACAATAGTTGGAGACCGTAGAGGGGCATGCAAAGAAAAAGTAAGTATGTCTCTTGTATTATGTGTTTTAGTTATTATCTGTTAAATGAATATTTATATGTTATGATGCTTAGCTGTTGATTGAATGTTATTATTATAAGTAGCATTTAGCCCCCGAATGGCTCATTAGTGAAAGTGATACTATTTAATAAAACTATGTATCGTGATATATCTAATTGTTGAGAGACAAGTAATACTATATCATTGTGAAATGATGTATCACATCATCATGCAGCTGTATATTGTACAATGCAGTTCGTTCCTTACACCAATATATGTATAGCTGCTGACACCATCTCTTAGTGGGAGTAATTGAGAAGTTAGTAATTTATTTATGTTGTTTTACGGCTGTAACACTTTCTAGTATTGGTAATGGTGCAATCTCGAAAGTTAAAGATTTGCCACTGCCTGTAGACGAGCAAAATAAAACATCTGTTCCACAAAAATACCCATTTAGAGCTTTCTGTTGATTATCTCTAATATGTTCATATTTTAGTTGTTGTAATCCAAACTTAATTGCTTCTTCCATCTAATAGTAAAAATAAACACACGGTCTTGTTTTATTATTATATTTATCACCGTCTTAATTTACATGTTGGTGTCCTTTCAACATAGTAATTAAAACGTTTATTTACTTTTACTGCATAGTTAATTTTTTCATATACAGTAACATTGAAGTCCACTTATTCTTAAATTACTGTCCACTTTAATTGTCTCTTAACGCTCACATCCGCATTTATCTAACACCTCACTTTTTATAATTTAACTTCATATCTAACACTTTCTATACCATTAAAAACATAATAATAACTACTTCTCTCGACTGATTTCTTAATTTCGACTGACACAACTTTACTAATGTCCACACCTACAAATTAGTGTGATACATAAATGGCAAAGAGCATACTTCAACACTTAGTGGTCATTAGAAAAACCTTATCGAAACAAAATTACAAGATTAATCAAACCCATTTAAGTACGCATAGATCTGCCTCCTGCTACATTACCACCACACACTTATAATATAATTTATTAATACAATAGATAGTATAAATCTAGATAATTAGAAGATTTAAACTAAACATATTGTGACGAAACACCAAGTCTCGCATATGAATCCAAGTTAGTTATAAAATGCCAAACAGGAGAACCAAATGCTACGTTCAGATCATACATAAATGTGTATCTGTATTTCACACAAGTAACCGCATTCAAACATAGAATATATATGACACCGCACTTTGAACACAGTTTTTCAGTTTGAAACGAGTAAAGCATAGACGCCACGTTTATGACATGTTTGCAGCTACTCATCAGTTTTGTGTTATTACGACACATTCTCCATATTGGACTCTCGTTAAACACTGGCTGAACACTGTGAAACTCAAACAGTTCTGGATCGTTTGTCCGTATATACCATAGATATTCCTCGCGCTCTTTAACTTGCCGAGTAAGTTCTCGCTTCCAAACATATTTTGATGGGAATACACCAATGTTAATATAATTTTGTAATATGTCAAATAAGCCATATTTCACTAGTACTGGTACAATATCTCTTACATACCCTTTCTGCGTATTTTCCGTCTGATTAAAATTGGAGCATAGTCTAAATAAAAATGAGTTTTTAATTCGAGAATGAATTTTCAGCCGACATAACTGACCAAGCAAAACGATTTTTTTCTTATGAATTTCTGATTCAATTAGAGTACGCACCAAATAGTCCTAACGCAATGACAGTTCTTGTTCCCTTTCTCGTGCCTTGAATATGTTTAATACAAAATCTGTGACCTTTTTGTCACTTTCTTTGAGAAAGTACCAAATCTCACATCCAAATAATCCTTTGGGAAGCATAATAGACATATATTTTTCTTGATGTGAAAGGATGCAGCCCACCCTCCCGGTATATACCACTGCATTTGAGACTTAAAAGAGTTCCCTTAATCTTGGATTTGCTTCTTAATCTTTCAAATTGTCTTCATGCTTCATGTATTTATCAAAGCGCACGACAAGATGGTTATATGATGTTTCTTCATTTATATTGTCATTGCCAATTTTCCAGATCCTTTTTGACTTTAGAAACGTAGACTTAGTTTCATTGCACACAATTACAGCAGCCATTGAAGCATTATATTCGTAACCCCAACGGCAAGAGTAGTCGTAGCAAATGTTTATTAATCTGTCCATACCATTAGGAGTGTCATGTCATCGGCTGCCACGGTACAAAGAATAGATATTCCGCGAATATTCAAGCCAAATCTTCAATCTCCTTGATTAGACCATCAATGTAACATAAATACAAAAAGGGAGAGCTCACACCGCCTTGTCTGGTACCATGTTAACTAGAATGTTTCTGACCTTTTATTCAAAAAACATTCGCTAGAGAAAATACTCAATTTTTGGCATGTAAGTATTAGTTAGAGGCTATGAAGTGAAATTTTAACAATTAAGAAACCCTAAGGGAAGGAGCGCAGCGACTGACCGGGGTCTGTTCATTGTTAAAAATTCACTTCTTAGCCTCTAACTGGCTTAGTGTTTGTTCTACTTTTTCCCCGCACTTCTACAAAACCACGCCACTTAACACGTTCGGGCTTCTACAAAATCCGCCTCCTTGTGTCCAAACAAGCGCGTGCCATTTAGTAAGCGATTACTTAATGATTAAATGTTAAAATTAGTGATCGTTAGAAATTTACATGAATAAGTTCGCCATTTCTTTAAAATTCCTCAGCGTCTGATTGGAGGAAAAAGTAGGGCAAACACTAATAATATTAAAGCGTTTTTTACTAACGACAGTTTAGACAATTATACTATGTGCACTTGCTATGAAGTTTGTGAAGCACTCATCTTCCTATTAGATAATATTTTCGTCAGGTATGGAACCACCGTTTATAGACAAATTGTTGTTATCCCTATGGGTACGAACTGTGCACCACTTGTCGCATATTATTTTTTTTAATTTGCTATGAAAGAGATTTCATGTTGAGTGTTTCACCGGATACCCAGGCAGATGTTATTGAAGACTTTAATGACACCTTTTGGTATCTGAATGACATATTGAACATTGACAACCCTTTCTTTCCAACTATGGTTAATAATATTTATCCTAAAGAACTTCAGCTTAACAAAGCTAATATCTCTGATAATAACGCTTCTTTTCTTGATTTAGATCTCTCGATTGAAAATGGTGAAATAATTAGCAAAATCTATGAAAAGAGAGATGATTTTAATTTTGACATTGTTAATTATCCCCACTTGGATGGGGATGTTCCCCGAGCAATTTCTATGGGGTGTATGTGATGTGTATTTTTTGTGTAAATATAATTTTCAGAATATCTGCAAATTAAATGTTGCAAGATTTTAAATAATGCATGAAAACAATTTAGTTTTAATCGGGACTATTTTACTACAAAAATATAATACGTTTGTAACGAAGTTTGTACAGCATTATGCCATATAAAGAACTTTGCACATCATCTGGGATAATAATTGAAGCCCTGACATCTTATACCGTAGTTTGAACATCCTATACAGAAATTTGCTCAGCATATAATGACATTTGCAAAGCATATAATGAAGTTTGTACAGCATATGAACACATTTGTACAGCATATAAAGACGTTTGTACAGTATGTAATGACATGTGTACAGCATATAAAGACATTTGTACAGCATGTAAAGATGTTTTTACAGCATATAATGAAAGTTTGTACAGCATATAAAGAAGTTTGTACAGCATATAAAGACGTTTCCACAGCAAATAAAGACATGTACAGTGTATAATGAAGTTGGCACAGCATATACAGAAGTTTGGACAGCATATAAAGACGTTTCCACAGCGTTTCCACAGCATATAAAGACATCTGTACAGTATATAAAGAAGTTTGCACAGCATATAAAGAACTTTGGACAGCCTATAAAGAAGTTTGGACAGCATATTAAGAAGTTTGGACCGCTTATAAAGACGTTTGCACAGCATATAAAGAAATATGAACAACATATAATGATATATGCACCGAATATATACTGAAAGGAAAAAGAAATGCAGGGTGCGTATTTCCGCTATAGTATGTTTAATATGCTACTGCTAATCGAATGGTACAGGGCGACATCAGGCCTATTCTTTAGAAAGAAGGTTTAAACAGCACTGAACACACCAATGGTTACCCCTTTAAAGTTTCATTATCGTCAGAATGCGCATTTGGCTCAAGCAGGTGAGCAAACTTAGGCTTTAAATGTTGCAATCACTTAACATTAAATACAGTACTGAACTGGCTCAATCTTTCAAAGAGGAACTTCAGCATTTATGAATTTCTTGTTACAACGTGCACTGTGATTAAAACGTCTACAACATCACAGTTGTGTCCTTTCTCCAACTAACTGCACATTTTTTTTTACAAAACATCTTGGGATTTCCTTGGAATATATATGGAATTAAGTGTGCAGTATATGCAATATATAGCGGAAATACGCACCCTGCGTTTCATTTTCCTTTCAGTAATTTGGGCGTTTAGTTTGTTAATAATTCATATTTATTTGCCGTTATCGGGTTTATAACGCCCCGTAGTCATTACGTCGTTCTGTAGTTACATGTTGATTTTTTCAATGATGTAAGCGGTTTTGCCCCATAACCTGTCAAAAGATGGCGCTATTTGCAGTAAAACCACGTGACCACACATACCACATCATAATGAAAACAGACCACATCATAATGTAAAGTGACCACATCATAATGAAAAGCGACCACATCATAATACAAAGTAACCACATCATAATGGAAAGTTACCACATCATAATGTAAAGTGACCACATCATAATAGAAACTTACCACATCATAATGGAAATTGACCACATCATAATGCAAAGTAACCACATCATAATGTAAAGTGACCACATCATAATGAAAAGTGACCACATCATAATGAAAAGTGACCACATCATAATGGAAAGTAACCACATCATAATGAAAAGTGACCATATCATAATAGACACTTACCACATCATAATGGTAAGTAACCACATCATAATGAAAAGTGACCACATCATAATGTAATGCGACCACATCATAATGAAAATTGACCACATCATAATGAAAGTGACCACATCATAATAGAAACTTACCACATCATAATATAAACTTACCACATCATAATGGAAAGTGACCACATCATAATGTAAAGTAACCACATCATAATGGAAAGTGACCACATCGTAATGACAAAGGACCACATCATAATGTAAAGCGACCACATCATAATGACAAATGATCACATCATAATGTAAAGCGACCAGATCATAATCGAAAGTGACCACATCATAATGAAAGTGACCACATCATAATGGAATATGACCATCAAAGTCGTGTTTGGCGTTCCATCAAAGTCGCCTTTTTCTTCATCGGATACAATAGTTGGAGACCGTAGAGGGGCATGCAAAGAAAAAGTAAGTATGTCTCTTGTATTATGTGTTTTAGTTATTATCTGTTAAATGAATATTTATATGTTATGATGCTTAGCTGTTGATTGAATGTTATTATTATAAGTAGCATTTAGCCCCCGAATGGCTCATTAGTGAAAGTGATACTATTTAATAAAACTATGTATCGTGATATATCTAATTGTTGAGAGACAAGTAATACTATATCATTGTGAAATGATGTATCACATCATCATGCAGCTGTATATTGTACAATGCAGTTCGTTCCTTACACCAATATATGTATAGCTGCTGACACCATCTCTTAGTGGGAGTAATTGAGAAGTTAGTAATTTATTTATGTTGTTTTACGGCTGTAACACTTTCTAGTATTGGTAATGGTGCAATCTCGAAAGTTAAAGATTTGCCACTGCCTGTAGACGAGCAAAATAAAACATCTGTTCCACAAAAATACCCATTTAGAGCTTTCTGTTGATTATCTCTAATATGTTCATATTTTAGTTGTTGTAATCCAAACTTAATTGCTTCTTCCATCTAATAGTAAAAATAAACACACGGTCTTGTTTTATTATTATATTTATCACCGTCTTAATTTACATGTTGGTGTCCTTTCAACATAGTAATTAAAACGTTTATTTACTTTTACTGCATAGTTAATTTTTTCATATACAGTAACATTGAAGTCCACTTATTCTTAAATTACTGTCCACTTTAATTTTCTCTTAACGCTCACATCCGCATTTATCTAACACCTCACTTTTTATAATTTAACTTCATATCTAACACTTTCTATACCATTAAAAACATAATCATAACTACTTCTCTCGACTGATTTCTTAATTTCGACTGACACAACTTTACTAATGTCCACACCTACAAATTAGTGTGATACATAAATGGCAAAGAGCATACTTCAACACTTAGTGGTCATTAGAAAAACCTTATCGAAACAAAATTACAAGATTAATCAAACCCATTTAAGTACGCATAGATCTGCCTCCTGCTACATTACCACCACACACTTATAATATAATTTATTAATACAATAGATAGTATAAATCTAGATAATTAGAAGATTTAAACTAAACATATTGTGACGAAACACCAAGTCTCGCATATGAATCCAAGTTAGTTATAAAATGCCAAACAGGAGAACCAAATGCTACGTTCAGATCATACATAAATGTGTATCTGTATTTCACACAAGTAACCGCATTCAAACATAGAATATATATGACACCGCACTTTGAACACAGTTTTTCAGTTTGAAACGAGTAAAGCATAGACGCCACGTTTATGACATGTTTGCAGCTACTCATCAGTTTTGTGTTATTACGACACAATCTCCATATTGGACTCTCGTTAAACACTGGCTGAACACTGTGAAACTCAAACAGTTCTGGATCGTTTGTCCGTATATACCATAGATATTCCTCGCGCTCTTTAACTTGCCGAGTAAGTTCTCGCTTCCAAACATATTTTGATGGGAATACACCAATGTTAATATAATTTTGTAATATGTCAAATAAGCCATATTTCACTAGTACTGGTACAATATCTCTTACATACCCTTTCTGCGTATTTTCCGTCTGATTAAAATTGGAGCATAGTCTAAATAAAAATGAGTTTTTAATTCGAGAATGAATTTTCAGCCGACATAACTGACCAAGCAAAACGATTTTTTTCTTATGAATTTCTGATTCAATTAGAGTACGCACCAAATAGTCCTAACGCAATGACAGTTCTTGTTCCCTTTCTCGTGCCTTGAATATGTTTAATACAAAATCTGTGACCTTTTTGTCACTTTCTTTGAGAAAGTACCAAATCTCACATCCAAATAATCCTTTGGGAAGCATAATAGACATATATTTTTCTTGATGTGAAAGGATGCAGCCCACCCTCCCGGTATATACCACTGCATTTGAGACTTAAAAGAGTTCCCTTAATCTTGGATTTGCTTCTTAATCTTTCAAATTGTCTTCATGCTTCATGTATTTATCAAAGCGCACGACAAGATGGTTATATGATGTTTCTTCATTTATATTGTCATTGCCAATTTTCCAGATCCTTTTTGACTTTAGAAACGTAGACTTAGTTTCATTGCACACAATTACAGCAGCCATTGAAGCATTATATTCGTAACCCCAACGGCAAGAGTAGTCGTAGCAAATGTTTATTAATCTGTCCATACCATTAGGAGTGTCATGTCATCGGCTGCCACGGTACAAAGAATAGATATTCCGCGAATATTCAAGCCAAATCTTCAATCTCCTTGATTAGACCATCAATGTAACATAAATACAAAAAGGGAGAGCTCACACCGCCTTGTCTGGTACCATGTTAACTAGAATGTTTCTGACCTTTTATTCAAAAAACATTCGCTAGAGAAAATACTAAATTTTTGGCATGTAAGTATTAGTTAGAGGCTATGAAGTGAAATTTTAACAATTAAGAAACCCTAAGGGAAGGAGCGCAGCGACTGACCGGGGTCTGTTCATTGTTAAAAATTCACTTCTTAGCCTCTAACTGACTCAGTGTTTGTTCTACTTTTTCCCCGCACTTCTACAAAACCACGCCACTTAACACGTTCGGGCTTCTACAAAATCCGCCGCCTTGTGTCCAAACAAGCGCGTGCCATTTAGTAAGCGATTACTTAATGATTAAATGTTAAAATTAGTGATCGTTAGAAATTTACATGAATAAGTTCGCCATTTCTTTAAAATTCCTCAGCGTCTGATTGGAGGAAAAAGTAGGGCAAACACTAATAATATTAAAGCGTTTTTTACTAACGACAGTTTAGACAATTATACTATGTGCACTTGCTATGAAGTTTGTGAAGCACTCATCTTCCTATTAGATAATATTTTCGTCAGGTATGGAACCACCGTTTATAGACAAATTGTTGTTATCCCTATGGGTACGAACTGTGCACCACTTGTCGCATATTATTTTTTTTAATTTGCTATGAAAGAGATTTCATGTTGAGTGTTTCACCGGATACCCAGGCAGATGTTATTGAAGACTTTAATGACACCTTTTGGTATCTGAATGACATATTGAACATTGACAACCCTTTCTTTCCAACTATGGTTAATAATATTTATCCTAAAGAACTTCAGCTTAACAAAGCTAATATCTCTGATAATAACGCTTCTTTTCTTGATTTAGATCTCTCGATTGAAAATGGTGAAATAATTAGCAAAATCTATGAAAAGAGAGATGATTTTAATTTTGACATTGTTAATTATCCCCACTTGGATGGGGATGTTCCCCGAGCAATTTCTATGGGGTGTATGTGATGTGTATTTTTTGTGTAAATATAATTTTCAGAATATCTGCAAATTAAATGTTGCAAGATTTTAAATAATGCATGAAAACAATTTAGTTTTAATCGGGACTATTTTACTACAAAAATATAATACGTTTGTAACGAAGTTTGTACAGCATTATGCCATATTAAAGAACTTTGCACATCAACTGGATAATAATTGAAGCCCTGACATCTTATACGTAGTTTGAACATCCTATACAGAAATTTGCTCAGCATATAATGACATTTGCAAAGCATATAATGAAGTTTGTACAGCATATGAACACATTTGTACAGCATATCAAAGACGTTTGTACAGTATGTAATGACATGTGTACAGCATATAAAGACATTTGTACAGCATGTAAAGATGGTTTTTTACAGCATATAATGAAAGTTTGTACAGCATATAAAGAAGTTTGTACAGCATATAAAGACGTTTCACAGCAAATAAAGACATGTACAGTGTATAATGAAGTTGGCACAGCATATACAGAAGTTTGGACAGCATATAAAGACGTTTCCACAGCGTTTCCACAGCATATAAAGACATCTGTACAGTATTAAAGAAGTTTGCACAGTATATAAAGAACTTTGGACAGCCTATAAAGAAGTTTGGACAGCATATTAAGAAGGTTGGACCGCTTATAAAGACGTTTGCACAGCATATAAAGAAATATGAACAACATATAATGATATATGCACCGAATATATACTGAAAGGAAAAAGAAATGCAGGGTGCGTATTTTCCGCTATAGTATGTTTAAATATGCTACTGCTAATCGAATGGTACAGGGCGACATCAGGCCTATTCTTTAGAAAGAAGGTTTAAACAGCACTGAACACACCAATGGTTACCCCTTTAAAGTTTCATTATCGTCAGAATGCGCATTTGGCTCAAGCAGGTGAGCAAAACTTAGGCTTTAAATGTTGCAATCACTTAACATTAAATACAGTACTGACTGGCTCAATCTTTCAAAGATGGAACTTCAGCATTTATGAATTTCTTGTTACAACGTGCACTGTGATTAAAACGTCTACAACATCACAGTTGTGTCCTTTCTCCAACTAACTGGAATATATATGGAATTAAGTGTGCAGTATATGCAATATATAGCGAAATACGCACCCTGCGTTTCATTTTCCTTTCAGTAATTTGGGCGTTTAGTTTGTTAATAATTCATATTTATTTGCCGTTATGCGGGTTTATAACGCCCCGTAGTCATTACGTCGTTCTGTAGTTACATTCTGATTTTTTCAATGATGTAAGCGGTTTTGCCCCATAACTGTCAAAGATGGCGCTATTTGCAGTAAAACCACGTGACCACACATTCCACATCATATGAAAACAGACCACATCATAATGTAAAGTGACCACATCATAATGAAAAGCGACCACATCATAATACAAAGTAACCACATCATAATGCAAAGTTACCACATCATAATGTAAAGTGACCACATCATAATAGAAACTTACACATCATAATGGAAATTGACCAATCATATGCAAAGTAACCACATCATAATGTAAAGTGACCACATCATAATGAAAAGTGACCACACATAATGAAAAGTGACCACATCATAATGGAAAGTAATCGCACATCATAATGAAAAAGTGACCACATCATAATAGACACTTACCACATCATAATGGTAAGTAACCACATCATAATGAAAAGTGACCACATCATAATGTAATGCGACCACATCATAATGAAAATTGACCACATCATAATGAAAGTGACCACATCATAATAGAAACTTACCACATCATAATATAACTTACCACATCATAATGGAAAGTGACCACATCATAATGTAAAGTAACCACATCATAATGGAAAGTGACCACATCGTAATGACAAAGGACCACAATCATAATGTAAAGCGACCACATCATAATGACAAATGATCACATCATAATGTAAAGCGACCAGATCAAAATCGAAAGTGACCACATCATAATGAAAGTGACCACATCATAATGGAATATGACCATCAAGTCGTGTTTGGCGTTCCATCAAAGTCGCTTTTTCTTCATCGGATACAATAGGTTGGAGACCGTAGAGGGGCATGCAAAGAAAAAGTAAGTATGTCTCTTGTATTATGTGTTTTAGTTATTATCTGTTAAATGAATATTTATATGTTATGATGCTTAGCTGTTGATTGAATGTTATTATTATAAGTAGCATTTAGCCCCCGAATGGCTCATTAGTGAAAGTGATACTATTTAATAAAACTATGTATCGTGATATATCTAATTGTTGAGAGACAAGTAATACTATATCATTGTGAAATGATGTATCACATCATCATGCAGCTGTATATTGTACAATGCAGTTCGTTCCTTACACCAATATATGTATAGCTGCTGACACCATCTCTTAGTGGGAGTAATTGAGAAGTTAGTAATTTATTTATGTTGTTTTAACGGCTGTAACACTTTCTAGTATTGGTAATGGTGCAATCTCGAAAGTTAAAGATTTGCCACTGCCTGTAGACGAGCAAAATAAAACATCTGTTCCACAAAAATACCCATTTAGAGCTTTCTGTTGATTATCTCTAATATGTTCATATTTTAGTTGTGTAATCCAAACTTAATTGCTTCTTCCATCTAATAGTAAAAATAAACACACGGTCTTGTTTTATTATTATATTTATCACCGTCTTAATTTACATGTTGGTGTCCTTTCAACATAGTAATATAAAACGTTATTTACTTTTTACTGCATAGTTAATTTTTTCATATACAGTAACATTGAAGTCCACTTATTCTTAAATTACTGTCCACTTAATTGTCTCTTAACGCTCACATCCGCATTTATCTAACACCCTCACTTTTTTATAATTTAACTTCATATCTAACACTTTCTATACCATTAAAAACATAATCATAACTACTTCTCTAGACTGATTTCTAATTTCGACTGACACAACTTTACTAATGTC
>JAWPHD010010082.1:0-50000 GCA_037043455.1 Cyrtodaria siliqua
TCTCTCATAAATGTATATGTATATTTTTATATCAGAATAAATTCATAAAAAGTTCGGTTTTAAAACATACAGATTCTTTCTTATACACGTTTCATGAAAACGATATTTGTCAACTTCATATGATTCTAATATGACACATATATGATTATATTAAATAAATGTTTTTTTAAATGAGAAGCACGTACGGCACGTTACAAATCCGCCGCGCTACCGACTGCACCACGCCAGCCCTCTTCCAGCCCTCTACCATACGACAATGATATAAAAAGGGAGCTGCATGAATAAATGTACGCTATGTGGCAATTTGGGATTTATTTTGTTAATAGAATCTCACATTGTTGCTACTTTAAAACTCGTTGTACAAAAATGACGAGATACCCAGCCTCGCATCATGCACTTTTATGAAACTAGGTTAATAATCTCAATATTAAACAAACACTCATCGAGGGTTGAGCGCAACACTGATGTATCGTCTTCTGCATTTATATGCGGTTACAACAGTGTAGAATCGAACCTTATCATGTCAGATTCTCTATTAATAATACATTCCTTTAAGGCAAATCCACCAAAGGATAAAAAAATAAATAACAATAATAATTGAAAAGGTCTATGCACAAGACGTCAATATTGCTAATTATGAATTCTGTATATACAGGAATTGTCGGTGGATGGACGGAGAACCTGACGCCAGAAATGTGCAAACGTGTTGATGAAATGGTTCACAGAGAATTCGACGGCACCGGTTTGACATTTATATAACTTTATACTGGGAAACATCGATCATTTAGAGTCATGGGCATGCATGATACATACATATGTGTTGACCTTCGAACGCATTTTCCTCAACATAATTTAAGGACCATGTTTAGATGTAGGTCATTTTTAAAGTGCTGTTATTGAACGATTTAGATTTACTGTCTCTTTGCAATTTTTAAGCTTAGTTTTGTTATTTTATAATTGTTACTATACACGTATTAACTTTTTAAAAGAATATGAAAACCATAATATTAAATAATATTAAATTATATTATTATTAACATAATATTAAAGATTAAATAATTATAACTGTTCTATTGTGCGGTCCTTAATTTATTTTGATGAGTTTATTTTGCTATTCTTCAAAGTAAGACACTGTCTCTGTGTCTACGTTTGTTTAATGGAGATAAAAAAATTGTGACCTTTAACTTAGGTTATCACTGTAACAAGAGTGGAAGAACCGGCGACGAAAAACGCGCTTTCGCATATATGTTCAGCATCCACATGTGAGACGCATAGAAGAAAGAGACATTGTTGCTCGATTAACACAATTTAGTAAGCAAAACTATCAGACTTGGAAACCACTATTCAAAAGCGACAGTAGAAGCTATTAGCCTGGCATGTTGTCGCCAGCAGAATAAACATTGTATTATTCGTGTTCCTCACTATTTTCTTGTTTCATACTTTACTATCATCTATATGAAATCACCTTGAATTAAGAACTGCGTGTGTTACATTTGGCATGATGGACTTTAACTTGCAAAATACCGAAAACGCAATACGAGATAAACATATAATCATGTACATTTATCATATATTTAATGAAATAAGATAATGCGTTTGCATTGATTTAACCAGCATTTAATTGTAACGTGTATTGCCATTTACCCAATGGAATAGACGATTTTTTTCTAACATTTCTTTTTTACTCGAAATATGAAACGAACTAGCACAAAGAAAAGACAAAAACAAGGCCTTAAAATATCATAGTTCGGTCTTTGCCATTCAGCTCGGAGTACATCGGAATTGTCTCGTCGATTTCCGTAATTGTTAAAAATACCAGATTACGGAAATCTACGAGATAGTTCCGTTGTTCAGCGTCGTACAGAGAAGACAGAGTCAACATAAGACGTCATCCTACAAACCATCGCTTTGAAAAGGAAGTGGGAGAGTGAGAGAGGAGGTATTTGAACTGTTTGATATTCGCATGTGTGCTCTTTCTTGAGATTGTTAATTATTTGAGTAAAAGGGCACAATATTGTATTTCAAGATCAAAATGGAAACCATTTTAGATTTTATGAACCAGGTTGATTGCAAGGTAACGTTTATATTAATACTTTGAATGCAGATCTAGCGAGCACTTCTGCTTATCTAACCACACCATTGCTATATAAATAGCCTATTTTGTGCATTTGCTTCTATAAGCTTGATGCATATTACATGTATTTTTTGTAAGTTTGTGGGCACTAACTGTGCTACACTTGTCGCACACTTTTTTTGTAGCGCTATGGAAGCGGTTTTATGTTGAGTTTGTCACCTGATAGCCAGAGTGAAGTTATTGATGCCTTTAATAATACATCTAGATATCTAGATTACACACTCAATATTGATAACCCGTTCTTGCTCATATGGTTACTAACATTTATCCACCAGAGCTCACGTTGAATTTAATCAACAGTTCGGATACTGAAGCAGCATTTCTCGATCTTCATCTTTCAATTTCTAATGATTTCATACATACTAAAATCTATGATAAGAGTAGGGAAAGTGTGAGGTTTGGTGTACCCTAGAACCTGGTTTAAACCCCAAGCGGCCTTTTTTGCCACTGACCGTTCGAAGGCGGTAGCCCTATTGTCAACCCTTTTGTGTTTGTGATGTCTAATCTGACATTTTTTTCATCTTTAAAGTTGTTCTTTGTTTCTATGTGTGTTTATGCTTGATTGTCGTCCTTGAATGCTACTTTTTCTGTTCGATTTATATATCCATATTCAACTTTAACATCGTAAACTATTCACACCTGGATGGGGATGTAACTCGTGCTACATCATTCGAGGTTTATATCTCACAGCTAATTCGTTTTGCTACAGCTTATAATGCTGTTATAGACTTCAATGATCGAAATCAAGTTATTACAAGTAAATTTCTTCAGCAGGGATTTCGTTATCACAAACCTACTGGAGAAGTACAACACCAACATTAAAAGACTAGGAATATCACATCCCTTATTTTATAGAGATGTGGTCTATAAATTTCAAAAGTTAAAGTGATCTGGCGGGCTTCCTGACCACTTTACAAACTTTTAATCAGTAAGCCCGTCAGAAAAGGATACGACCCTTTAGTATTACAACGCACTGCATGTTTAGTGATTGACCCCTTTACAGTCTGTCACTACGCTTCACTTTTCCCTTGTGCGATCACTGGACAACCTCTTGGGACTCTATAATTGCATCTACTGAAACCCCGTCCAATGGAGGTAGGTGCATGAGCTTTCGTCCCTCGGGTTTTCTGGTCGTACCCTAGATTGGTTTTCTTTTGATGGGATGTATTGTTTACACTTTCTTACCTATTTGGGCGCTGAAGCCAGGCTAATAGCGAAGATTGTGTACACATAAAATCGATTCAAGCTAATCTGTAGGCCTCATTGCCTACTGACCGTTCAAAGTCAATAACCTTGTCTTCACCACCATTTCTGTTGTATTTTTTATTTTTCATTGTATAATTAATTAAATAATGCTCCTTGTTTGTAGTACAGTAGGGACCTATGATGCTATTGCGTTTGGACGTTGTGGTTTCTACAGGACCCTATATCTCTTTTATCTCATATTGTATTTGACAAGAAGCATAATTGAAACAAAAGTAAAAACAAAGAAATTAATCATTTGTTCGTGTAATGAATGTTCTCTCTTAAAATGCATTTGATGTATTGTAGCGCAATAATCTCACATAAATGAGAAAAAAAGTTAAAAGCTCTTCATCATTCAAATCTTTAGTTTGTAATAAATAGTTACTGGTATATAACGTTTCTTGGCGTACATTCAGTATTAACTAGGTTACTTCCCACCCTAAAGTATTTGAGCAAAGAATATAATTCTTACTGACTTTAACAATAGTTACAACGATGATGGCGTCTACCTAAATCGTCAAAGGACGGTAGAGTCTGATACTCGTCTTTAAATTTTGTCTTGTCCTACCCTTAATCGTTTGTTCTCTTGTTGCTCTGGCTTCCGCCAAATTATTCAGTTTTGTGGCTTTCTAGGCTTTTGTTTTTATATTCATATATAAATGATTATGTATGTGTTATTCTTATATTGCTTATTAATTTTGCATTGTTTGTCAGAGAATACAAACCTGGCGGGGATATCTTTATTTACACTGTCCGGTTTTATTGGGATGAAAATAGGATAATAGTGAGGTGGACCCTTTTACAGTTCGCCACTATGCTTTCCTCTTTAATTGTACGATGACCGGACAGGCTGTGGACCCTATGATGACGCCTACCTAAAACCCATTGGGACGGTGGCGTTTGATGTTTGTCCATAATCTTTCTTGTCGTGCCCTTAATGGTTTATTCTCTTACTGCTCTGGCTTCTGCAAAGTCATTGAGTACCTTCATTGTGGCTTTCTAGGCTATTATATTTACACGAGCATATTTGTGTTTTACTTATATTGCCTATTGATGCTGCCTTGTTGGTTAGAGATTAGATCATGGCGGGGATTTCTTTATTTACACTGTCCTGTTTTAATGGGATGACAATAGGGTAAGTGTGAGGTTTGGTGCACCCTAGAACCGGTTTAAACCCCCAGTGGCCTACTTTGCCACTGACCGTTCCAAGGCGGTAGCCCTATTGTCAACCCTTTTGTGTTTGTGATGTCGTTTGCATTTATTATTGCTTTTGCCTTTTTGTTTGTCTGTTTGCGTGTTTGTTTCTGTGTTTTGTGGTTGACTGTCCTCCTTGAATGCTACTTTCCCTGTCCGATCTTTTTATATTTCTTTTGGTGGACCCTAGGAGCTGGTTTAAACCCCATAGCGGCCCTTTTTTGCCACTGACCGTTCCAAGTCGATAGTCGTATTGTCAACCCTTTTATGTTCGACTTTTATATCTATTTTATATGCTCAGTAATACGCCGTTTATGGACAACATTGTCTTAACCGAATGATAAACACTGTTTAATGTAGAGACTACACTAAAGGCTTCACAAGGCGGTAGAGCTGAACATAAAGCTGCTTTCGTCCTAACAATGCCAAATTTAGTCAGTTTCATAAACTTGAAGGGCGGCTGCTATGAAGTATTTCAATATTTACACCGATTCTTTCCAATAAATACTGAAAAGGGGATACTCAAACAATAGAGAAAATTAGAAAACTCGGTTTACCTTAAAACACTTCTGCGACTAGGCATATCACAACCCTCATTTTATGGAGATGTGGTCTATAAACTTCGTAAGTTAAAGGGGTCTGACGGGTTTCCTGACCGCTTTACAAATTTAATCAGGAAGTTCGTCAGAAAAGGATATAACCATTTGGTTTTACAGCGCACTGCATGTTTAGTGATTGACCCAGTCTACAGTCAGTCATTACGCTTCACTTTTCACTTGTGCGATGACTGGACTACCTCTTGGGACTCTATGATTGTACCTACTGAAACCCCAACTAAGGGAGGTGGGTGCATGAGCTTTCGTCCCTCGGGTTTTCTGGTCGTACCCTAGATTGGTTTTCTCTTTAGCTGCAACTACTATGGTTGTTCAGTACGATTCTGGATACATCCTGAGATGTGTATTATTTTGTATGTGTATCTTTAGTTGGTTTCTCTGGATGTGGACTTTATTGTTAGAGAATTCCTTTTGATAGGATGTAGTTTTGTTTACACTTTCTTGTCTATTTGGGCGCTGAAGACAGGATAATAGCGAGGATTGTGCGCATATAAAATCGATTCAAGCTAACCAGTAGACCTTATTGCCTACTGACCATTCCAAGTCGGTAACCCTGTCTTCACCACCCTTTCTGTTGTTTTGTTTTTACAAATGTGTAAGTACTCAAACTTGTTTTGTTTTGTTTTGTTTACACTGTCTTGTCTATTTGGGCGCTGAAGACAGGATAATAGCGAGGAGTGTGCGCATATAAAATCGATTCAAGCTAACCAGTAGGCCTTATTGCCTACTGACTGTTCCAAGTCGGTAACCCTGTCTTCACCACCCTTTCTGTTGTTTTTTGTCTCTTTCATTGTAGTTTCTAGTCCTTGTTTGCAGTACAGTGCGGACCTACGATGCCATTGCGTTCGGACGCTGTGGTTTCTATAGGACCCTATATATCATTTTGCATTTACAACTGTGTCACTTATGCAGTGTGGCGGTGGTAACATCTCCCCGTGCATGTGATCAATGTTGTTATTTTCACCCATCCTATAGAGATGGCGACGTTCGACCTTGTTTTAGCGTGGTTTTGCGCTGTACTTTAAACAGTTTACACCTTATAAAAACATGAGTCGTATATTAAGAACACCAAAAGTCATTCTTTCTCCTGTTAAACTTCACTCTGTGTCTACCGTTTATCTTCACCAGGGAAATTCTAATATTTTTACACGTAAATTATCGATCAATTTATCACGAATTAATCTTTATTCGGCATCTACCGTTCATATTCCTGGCACTAATTCTATATTCAGAAATACTGCTTCTATTAAATTAACACCACTTAAAACATCTGTATTTAATCGATATAAAGTTAGACCACCAGATAATGTTAATAAGTTAAACAGTAGACGTACGTTCTATCCCTCTATCCTTAAGTGCAACTCGAAAAGGTGTAGTGCATGTAAATACTTGTCGCAAAAGTCCACTATCAAGTCCACTACCAATGGTAGAGAGTTTAGTGTCAGTATACCTTCAGACATTAACTGATCGTCAAATAATATCGTTTATGTTTTGACCTGAAATCATCCTCAATGTGGTATACAATATGTAGGCCAAACTGGTCGGTCCAAGAAAGTTCGTTTTCGTGAACATTTATATAAAATGCGTCAGTCGAAACGATTTAAAAACTTTCTTTATACACACTTTAGGGATTCGGAGCATTCCATAGATGATGTTAGCATTCAGCCCGTGGAATATATTGAATTTGATAATACTGCTACCAAAGGTTACAAGATACAAGCTAGATATATTGCTGAACTCAAATGGATAAAGCATTTACAAACTCATCCATTGGGGTTAAACGATAATATTTATCAAGACGGAAACATTTCCAATAACCCAGAAATAGATCCTTTTAGCATATTGTCTATTTGTAAACGTAAACGACGTTCACATGGTCTCCGGAAGAACCATAATGTTAAACGTAAATTTAAGAAAGTCTTTACTGTTGCTGACCTTTATTCTATTTATAAAATATCGGGTAGACACGCCCTCCTTAGCAAAGTAGTCAGTCTGTCTTTTTCTTGCTTACAGAAACTTGACGAAGAAGCGGATGTGTAAGCGAGAAAAAGCAGATAAACATGCACTTACTGCTTGAATGAAAACTATTTCAGAAATGGTTGAATTACGTATTTTATTTTACGAATCAAATCCATCCCTGCCTCCACGGCCTTCCACTTACAATTTACGACACCTTAAGAAGGGTATTCAGAATTTACATACTAAATTTGCTCTAGTTCCAGCAGACAAAGGTTCAAACAATATAATTATTGTCTGACAACTACATTATATCAATACTTTGAATGCTGAGTTAGCGAGCACCTCTGCTTATCTAACTACACCTCTGCTGGAGACGGACATTATTTCCCAACATGTGACCTTTATGGAGACTATAAAGGTTTCTGTAATTAGTAAGCAGACGAAGCTCCCTACAATGTACTGGATACCCAAGCTTCACAAAATTCCTTACAAAGCACGTTTTATCGCTAATTCTAGTTCATGTACCACGACCAATATATCAAAACTATTGACTTCCTGACTTTCCGCGATTAAAGAACATATTGTAAAATATTGCGGAAAGGCCTTCGAGAACTCAGGAATCAATCTGTTTTGGTCTATAAAAAACTCTGGAGAAGTTTTTGACAAACTACGGTGTAAGCATTTTCATGCCTCTTCTCTAAGCACCTACGACTTCTCTACACTATATACTACACTACCACATAATCTTATCAAAGAAAAAATTGCTTCAGCTTATTCAGAAGACATTTGCTAGAGAAGGTACAACTGTTCTAGCTTGTAATAATGTCAGGGCTTTCTTTACTAACACCCCCATTGATAAGTATAATATGTGGACTTGTATTGATGTTTGTAGAGCCTTATCTTTTCTTTTGGATAACATCTTTATAAGATACGGTAAAACTATTTACCGCCAGGTTGTTGGTATTCCTAAAGGGTACTAACTGTTGCAGATTTGTTTTTGCACTAATATGAAAGAGATTTTATGTTGAGTTTGTCACCTGCTAGCCAGGGGGAAATTATTGATGCCTTTAATAATAATTCTCGGTATCTTGATGACATACTCAATATTGATAATCCGTTCTTTGCTCATATGGTCACTAACATTTATCCACCAGAGCTCACGTTGAATAAAGCCAACAGTTCGGATACAGTAGCAGCATTTCTCGATCTTCATCTCTCGATTTCAAATGATTGTATTCATACTAAAATCTATGATAAGATAGATGATTTCAATTTTAACATCGTTAACTATCCACACCTGGATGGAGATGTACCTCGTGCTACCTCATATGAGGTATATATCTCCCAGCTCATTCGATTTGCTAGAGCGTGTAATGATGTTATAGACTTCAATGATCGAAATCAAGTTATTATAACAAGTAAACTTCTTCAGAAGGGTTTTTGTTATCACAAACTACGTAGATCTTTTTCTAAATTCTACCGCCGCAACGAGGGCCTGCTGGAAAAGTACAACACCAACCTTAAAACACTTCTGCGACTAGGCATATCACAACCCTCATTTTATGGTGGTCTATAAACTTCGTAAGTTAAAGGGGTCTGAAGGGTTTCCTGACCGCTTTACAAATTTAATCAGGAAGTTCGTCAGAAAAGGATATAACCCTTTCGTTTTACAGCGCACTGCATGTTTAGTGATTGACCCTTCTACAGTCAGTCATTACGCTTCACTTTTCATTTGACTGGACTACCTCTTGGGACTCTATGATTGTACCTACTGATACCCCAACTAAGGGAGGTGGATGCATGAGCTCTCGTCCCTCGGGTTTGGTTTCTGGTCGTACCCTAGATTGGTTTTCTCTTTAGCTGCAACTACTATGGTTGTTCAGTACGATTCTGGATACATCCTGAGATGTTTATTATTTTGTATGTGTATCTTTAGTTAGTTTCTCTGGATGTGGACTTTATTGTTAGAGAATTGTTAGAGAATTCCTTTTGATGGGATGTAGTTTTGTTTAAACTGTCTTGTCTATTTGGGCGCTGAAGACAGGATAATAGCGAGGATTGTGCGCATATAAAATCGATTCAAGATAACCAGTAGGCCTTAATGCCTTCTGACCGTTCCAAGTCGGTAAACCTGTCTTCACCACCCTTTCTGTTGTTTTTTATTGTAGTTTCTAGTCCTTGTTACGGTGCAGACTTACGATGCCATTGCGTTCGGACGCTGTGGTTTCTATAGGACCCTATATATCATCTTATTGAGTCAATTCAAGCCAAGAAGATAGTATGAAGGAGAAATTTGGAAATCGTCGAACACGATAAATATTTATTTTTATTTTTTCCAGATCGGTTTGATTGAGACATGAACGATATTGACAAATGCTAGCTACCGTTCAATCCCTCTAGCCCCGGGTTGAGCAGAACTCAATATTTAAAATGTCAATAGTACGACAATTTGAGCCATCCCGAAGATGGTATGCATATGACGTTCAACATAGATCGGAACCTTCAATGTGGTATTTTCATACCATTACATTGCCAGTGGCGTATGGTCCTAGTTTCTAACAAATATGCCCTGTACGAGAAAACTACTGGTGAAATAAACAAAATGAAATTTAGTTGGAAGCAGAGCTTATGAAGCCTGCGTATCACAAGTAACAGTCAAAAGACTAAATTAAAAAGCAGTAAACATATCTTAAGGATGATTAAACAATACTCAGAGCATTTAAAGGCCGGAATAATGTAACCACCTTTTCGAAATTAAAGCTATATTTGAAAAGATAAACGCTAGTTTGAAACTGGTTATCCCAGGAATGTATCCAAGGCGTTATGAATATACAACTTCTAACAAATGTGGAATCGAATGAAAATGAAAGCTGCTGTTGTGCTAATATATCAAACAGTATTTGATAATTGACTTAGGCAAAACAAAATTAACATTTCCCAGTTAAAGACAGTTTCCGAGCCCATACACAGCTTCCTTTTCCTTTTTTAAGCCCATACGCAGTTTCTGTCCAAATTACATGAAGGACCGTTACTAGTCATTTGTGGCGAAATCTAACCGATTCAAGAACTCATCCAAGGTCTTATAGATACACAAATTTTAACTAAGTCACCCTAGTAAGAAATAAATATTCCATTGAGTCATATTGTGCCAGATCAATTACTGGAGGTAGGGACTTGAAGATCGTCGATACCAATAGCCACGTCCGATGTTTTGGATGTTTTTCAAGTCCCAAACACCAGGTTTTAATCTCGCAAAATATACACGGGATGTACATATTGTATATTTCTTGTCTGACATAGATTTTAATGATACACGCTTTTTTGAAGAAAACAACAACAACAACAACAACAACAACAACATAACACAAACAGATACTCAAAACTTACATGTTACGCCCATCTCTCAACGTCAAACGAAGAAAATATAAGCTTCGTCTTATTTTTAATAATGTAAATGTGTTTTTTGTAACGCCACACACTTGATATGGCTTCTGCCAAGTCATTGATAACTGACTTTGTGGCTTTTAAGGCTTTTGTTTTTTATATTTATATATACATGATCACCTTAAAAAAGTTTGTGTTATACATCTACTTCCTATCCATGCTGCCTAGATTGTAAATGGATATTACATGGTATAACATGGTGGGTATTTTCTTGATTTACCCTTTCCAGTTTTATTGGGATGACAATAGGGTAAGAATGGTGTTTGGTGCACCATAGAACCTGGTTTAAAAACCCCAGCGGCTTCTTTTTTTTCCACGACCGTTCCAATGCGATAGCCCTATTGTCAGCGCTTTTATGTTTTTGATATCCTATCCCTCGCCTTTTATTTGTCGTTGTAATTATTGTTTGTTTCGTTGCCTGTTGTTGGTTGACTGTGGTGATTTTGTATTTTGTTTTCTCCTGTATATGTACCATAATTAACTGCTTTTTTGTTTTGCATCTGTCGTTTAAAATGACGTCTTGATGGTTAACATAAGTTCTGTCGTTTAAAATGACTTCTTAAAGGTAAACGTGAATTAGACTATAAACAGTTAATACCTCTTCAGTGATCAATCAGTATTAGGTATTTTGAGTATTTTAATTAAACGTGATAGATCGGATGAAACAAAAACAAAATTAATGAAAGGAAAACAAAGTACGAGGGATGGACAACGGACAAACGACGTCAAATCGTCGATGCTATGAATGTTACAGGATTCTTACAAGTTTCACTGGTGTTTAAATCAGCTTTAGTATTGGAATAATGAATCAAACGGCCATATTTTGTTCTTTACGACAGGGAATAAAATGATAATGATAAAATATATCCAATAATCTTTGATTCGCAACAGTTTGACATGAAGAGAAATATAATGGTATTTAGTTAGTCGGAATAATGACCTTTTAATGGTCGCAAATGTTGTTTTATGTGTTATTGTGACTCGATAGCGGAGCCGTAAACCAACCGTTAAGACCATCAAAAGGTGGATACACTGTCTCAAGATGATACACTGTCTCAAGATGATACACTGTCTCGGAATTCAAAAGTACAAGCTATTAACTAACACATTTCAACCATGAAACGTATCTTGCTGATAAAACGTCGAACCGCCATCTTGATTTATCTTACGTCATTATGCTGAGACGTTATTACGACATCGTCCAATGAAATGTAACGTTATATATGTCCTCCTATCAGAATGAGTGTTTCATCTGAACCTTGTTAGTTTTGCAAAAGTATACACATATTTTTTATAGGTCGCAAATGTTAATGCAACTGACAAAATGGATGAAATGCAGAAACATTCTGAAGTACGCTAGAATTATCATTATGTATATGGAACGGAATATAAATATGTGTACATTAATGTTAAACATTTCACAGATTGTTTACTTGAACAATACTTTTCAAACTGTTGATGTTCGCACACGTATGACAGCACCACGTAAAGCTGTATCTTTTACAATAATATTCCGACCTGGTATGAAGACCCCAAAAGCTTTCTGTTTGCAGATATTTACACGACACCAGTCCCGAAGCAATCCATACACCGAAGTCTCGACATCTGGGATTTTCTGAAACATATTAATGCCATTGATAAGTAAATGACTACAATGAATGCTTACTGGTGCTTTGGGATCATGAAGCCCAATCTTTGTGGGTTTTAAGTAGAATATCGCATAAGCCGGTACTAGGAGGTGTGATAGGTGTTGCACATTACCACTCATAAACAGACTCAATTAAACCCAGTCTGCTACTTTTATCTCTTGTTTGTGTTTGTTGTTTCCAAGGGATCGCCTTTTCAGTATCTATTACCACTACTCTGATAGTAATACACGTATTGCTGAAACTAGTATAACCACTAGAACTACTGCTTCTACAGCAACGTTTGCTTTTACCGTAACTTCAACCTTTGCACGTGTTGCTCTTGCTGGTCTTGATTGTTTTATTTCCAATGTTTTTTCTACTACTGTTATACGTGGGTGTGAACCAAAAACAAAGCTTATAAGTATGACTATACAACACATATGACTATACATTACACAAACACAAGTTAACATATTGGGAGGAATTAAACTCCATGCAAAACTTGCAAATTGTTTTAGTGTAAAGTACGAGCCCATATTCCTCCTGACAATACTTGCTTCAAACAGAATAACTGGACACAAGTCACTACATATTCCGCTATTGTATCAAGTGTGTACAACAAAATAACAGGACACAAGTCACTACATATTCCGCTATTGTATCAAGTGTGTACAACAGAATAATTGGACACAAGTCACTACATATTCCGCTATTGTATCAAGTGTGTACAACAGAATAACAGGACACAAGTCACTACATATTCCGCTATTGTATCAAGTGTGTACAACAGAATAATTGGACACAAGTCACTACATATTCCGCTATTGTATCAAGTGTGTACAACAGAATAACAGGACACAAGTCACTGCATATTCCGCTATTGTATCAAGTGTGTACAACAGAATAACTGGACACAAGTCACTAAAGATTCCGCTATTGTATCAAGTGTGTACAACAGAATAACAGGACACAAGTCACTACAGATTCCGCTATTGTATCAAGTGTGTACAACAGAATAACAGGACACAAGTCACTACAGATTCCGCTATTGTATCAAGTGTGTACAACAGAATAACAGGACACAAGTCACTACAGATTCCGCTATTGTATCAAGTGTGTACAACAGAATAACTGGACACAAGTCACTACAGATTCCGCTATTGTATCAAGTATGTACAACAGAATAACAGGACACAAGTCACTACATATTCCGCTATTGTATCAAGTGTGTACAACAGAATAACAGGACACAAGTCACTACATATTCCGCTATAGTATCAAGTGTGTACAACAAAATAACTGGACACAAGTCACTACATATTCCGCTATTGTATCAAGTGTGTACAAAATAAAATCACTCAGTTGAAGCGGATGCACAGGAAGAACTTGTATTAAAGTTCTCCGGCCATGTTTTGTATTATGAACGTGTTTATGTTTATTTAAATTGAAATCAATACACAACAATAGATATTTACAATTCACACATTGCAATATCTGTGAAAAGCTAGAATAAGATTTTATTTATGACGAAGAAAACTTTGAACAGGTAAATTAATCCACAGGTAAATGTATTTATCAATTATCTGACAATATGTGCAGCTATACAATTCAGATGTACCTATTTTCCCCGTGCAGTCACGCAGGGGTAAAAGTAGTATCTACGTCATGTAAATAATACTTATTTTTACATACAACTTAGTAGCGGTTTTAAATATATGTTTCTCTCCGGGACTATCAATAAATGCTCATATGACGTTTAAGAGTTAAATGTGTTAATTGATAACACTATAAAAAGGGTGGCCATTCATCTTTAAGATATTTTCTTATGTATTGATTTACAATGCAGTCTTTATATGCCTTTTCTTTTCATTAAAATGAACTTGCACGAAAATGCAAGTTGACTATATGCATAACTAAATTAAACATCAAAATTATCGAATCACCAAAAGGTCAATTCCGTTATCAGGAAATCTGTTAAGATGTTACATTTTGGTTCAAAATCTAAACGTTGGTATTTGAAACGTTTACAAATGTTTTAACTAGGTCTTTAAGCATATTCATGACTTTAGCTATAACATCTATTATAAATCTCATTTCTATTTACCTGTAGTTGGAACTGTCGTGGATCTTGAAATTGTCGTCGTTGGTGACAATGTAGTAGTCGTTACTGACGGTGTCGTTGCATTTGTATCTCCTTTTGTGAATCCAAGTCTCGTACAAGTCTCGCAGCAATCTGTTTGTGAGTACTTGGTGCAGTAGTATTTAGGTCGTTTGTGTACTCCGTTTATACTGGGCGTGGCTAAATATTTACAGTCCACACTTCCATCGGCAATCCATATGTACACATCCTTACAGACGGAGGTGTCTGAAAAAGTATCATAATTTAGATGTCAATGTATGAATTGTTGCTGCTGATGATGATGATGAGGATGATTATGAGTTTGCTGTTTAATATAGGTGGACATAATGAACAGGCTTTATCATTGTAACGTCAACTATTGTTCGAGACGCTTATGTCAGTCAAAGTTTTTTTCAGTATTAACATGAGCAATTTAAGTAATATGTATATAAATTATATAAATTTAGAACTGGAACTTTTACTGGTAAATAAAAATGCCTTAGTTTTGAAAATCGGTTGAGAAATAAACGTTTTACAGCCAAATAGTCTTTTTGGTGGGGCTTTTTTCTCTGTAAATTCCTTGTTGATGGGACAGCAGAAAATTAAATAATCTCAAAAAACTTCAGTTAGCCTTAATACTTTGTATAAAACTTTCAGAGTGTGTTAATTTACATTTATCCAACACATTAAAACCATTTTTTGATATAAACTCTAAAAAAATATTTACTTTTCAAATTTTTGAAGAAGCGGAATTTTGCATTAAAAATGCCCCATCAAAAACATGTGAAAATTTTATTTCTCAGTCGATTTTGAAAAGTAAAGTATTTTTATTTAACACTAAAAATGTCTGATTCATTGATATACCTCTTATTTAGGTACTAGATGGATTTTGTCTTAAATATTTAGTTCAAAGAAACCTTGGCTGGAACAAGCGCCCAGAACAATAGCTGTGGTTTTGGTACACATGTGCTAATGCTGTTCATGATAGTGTTGTTAGTAATGATGATGATAATATTAGACTAAGAGGTGATATTGTTGATAATTAATGTAATCAAGCTACCAATGAATATGGATGCTTATGATGGTTTGTTAGATAATAATATAACCGTCTGCCTACCGCGCCAATGCTGTTGTCTATGCACTCGGATTGGCAATGTGGTAACTACGTTGTTTTTATTTAACTAACTAAGGAATGTTTGCCTACGCAAATGCGAATTTGATTTATTATGAAGGTTTGGACAGGACAACGACCTTTGGAGCATAGGTTAATAAGTGGTCATAAATGGCTGCTTATATTCATAAATGTAACAGCAATTTCTCACCCACAGGTAATTTAACACGGAGTATTAAACTCTTAAAGCAATCGATCATTTTGACGTCTTGATATCTATTTAATATCACCTAACGATTATATATACAAAACAGCAACAACTATTATAATTATTACAATTATATTACTATATTATTTTATTATTATTTGCATTATTATTATTATTGGGTATACATTATTATTATTATTGTTATTATTATTATTACTTGAAATTTTTATTATTACGCTGTATCATCATCAGCAGCATCTGCATCATATGACTTATTATTTTATTTGTATTATTAGTAATTATTTGTATAACAATGCCACTAAATTACGTAAACAGTATTAAGCAGGTAAACTACTAATTTCTGTAAACAACTTACCTGTTAAATGGCGTGCATCATTTCCATTGATTAGTATATCCCAAACTAAAACTACTAGAAACAAAACTGCCCCGCTTAATTGTTTACAAAGCATCCTCACAGTCCTTCAGCGTATACACAATGTATGGACCTTCGGTAATACAGGTTTGTCGGTTAAGGCGCTTACATTATTTAATTACTGTATGTGTCGTGACGTTTCAGAAATTAATTACATTCAGACACCAGGAAACTGTAGTATAATAACGCGGATGTTACGCGATTAAGGCTGTAAAACAGAATAAATAACATCGATGAGTGTTATCCTATAAGTAGACTACTAAACTGATCACTAGTAAATATATGTAACTTGTGAAAAATGTGTGTGTGTTCGTGTTTGTGTGTGTTTGTGTGAATATCCTGTTTACTAATACAATGTGCGTGTATCGTATACGCCTCGGGTTATACGGAATGGACAACATTACTCAAACTTAACACAAACACACCTTTATATCATGTAAAACAGTGATGCTCGTGAACATGCTGGTGACATCTAAGTTGTGATATTGTAAATGTTGAAATACAATTCAACAACAGTAATTGTTGTCACCGTACCGGATACAAGAACAGCCGCGAGACATTAATTAAAGGATGAATTTTCGACATTTAGCGAATTTAGTTATATTTAATTGTAAACCGGACAATCTTGCGAAATTGTTTATTAACTGATTTGAAAATCACAACTTTTTAAAGGGACATAAGGCGATCTGGAAGCATTATTGGTGTCAATACAAATACGACTATAGGCGTCATAATATGTTTAAGATGCATATACTAGTCAAAAGTTCTGAGTGACGTCATCAAGTTAAATTATTTAGGTCAAGACGTTTGCATTTTAAGTTTTGCAGTAACAGTTAAATAAGCTTAAACAATGAAAATTAGAAGGTTGTTTAGCCTGTTTTTACAGACACTTTTATTCTCTGTGACACATACAACTTAAAACGTTTCTCTGTACTGTAAATTATCTTGCATTCGAAGTTATTTAATTGAAAATATGTCTGATATGATCTGAGTTTTTTCTATTACATTAACTCCAATTTCAGCATAAACCATTCAGAAACATTTAATGAAACATTTTCGAATATGTAATTGATATTAAAGAGTTGGACACAAGGGAGAACGCTCACGAAGTTAGGATTATTTTTTAGAACAGTTTTATCATCATATGGCCGTAGCAAATGTTGCAGATACATTTTTTGGAGTAAGGTAAAAAGTATTTGATGTTTTTAATTAATAGATAAAGGATCACTGTAAAAGAAGTGTAACATTTTTTTAATATTGTATTATCCTGTTGATAAGCAGCAGTCACGTGACCGCTTAGATCCACGAACTCCGAATATTCAAGGGTAAATATTCTGTTTTGATTGCATGAACACATTTCAAAGCTTCCAAGTCGATGTGTTTTCTTATAAATAATTTATAACACTTATACCACTGGGTACATTGGTTAGGATTCGGTTAACTACTTAGATTTAGTGCAGCTTTCGATGTTTCAAATTGTAAGATATGCCAACTAAAAATATTTTGACATCTTGCAAAATAATTGTTCGACATATTTAATGTTAACGCCGAATTACAGTTACTTGAATTTCAAACGATATTCAATAAAAAGGGAGGTAATTTAGGATTATCCATGTTTCATTTTATTATAAACTGAACATCTGCAATAAATGGGTCAGACTTTTATGATTTTTAGCTCTACTGGCCAACGCCCAAGGGTCACAGTTTTACATAGACTTATATAGATTTTTTTTTTAAAAAATCTTTATTCGGAATCTACAAGAGCCAGAGGTTTGATATTTTACATTTATTATAAGCTTATGGTCCTTTACCAAGTTTGTTCAAATGGTGACCCTGTGGTCATATTTGGCCCCGCCCCAAGGGTCACATGTTTAACATGGACATGTATAGGGAAAAACTTAAAACATCTTCTCCTCCGAAACTGCAAGAGCCAGAGGTTTAATATTTTGCATTTGCTATTACCTTATGGTCTTCTACCAAGTTTGTTCTAATGGTGACCCATTGGTCACATTTGGCCCCACCCTGGGGGTCACAGTTTTACTAAGGCTTGTATTGGCAAAAACTGAAAAAAATCTTCTTCTCTGGAACCACATGGCACAGAGCTCTCATGTATTATTTTGCATCTGATCTAAGCCAAACTTTAGCAGATTTTATGGCTTTCTTTTTTTTAAATTTGTTTACATATTTTTTTATTTATTTTTTTCTATGTTGGACCAGGCGGACCAGTAACAGAGGAGTTATGGCTCTTGATTTAGTTAAAAATGCTATATTTTGCCTCATTAATACGGTAGGGCCTTTATTTTTCATCTGATCTTTACCAAGCTTTACCAGATTCTTTAGTTATGGCCCTTGATTTAGTCAAAAAGCTGTTTTTTGCCCGAAACTTCCAATAAAACATAAATGGCAGTCACTCGCTTCATTGATGTTATAAGAGCCATGTTAGCCAGTAGAGCGTCCACAGGCCCTCTTGGGCCTCTTGTTTTACATTATTTTCTATCAACTTTCAGAAGTTTAAATCTATGAGCAGACGTCGATTCATGCTATGTGTTTTATCAGCACATTTCATATTTATTAAAGGGAGGGTAACTCTCAACAAATATGAAAATGTAAACAAAAAAATCAATATTTTACAAACTGTTAGTCAAGAGAAATTACTTATCACATAACTATTCTAAAATATATTTAAAATAAGAAAATTAGATACAAACGTGAAGCTAATTTTGAACGTTTACCTTTGTATTTGAATACAAAGGTATTTGATTGTTATTTGAAAACCAGTCCCTCTTCTAGATCGCTACCAGAACAGCTAACTCATAAATAAGTGTGTGTAAGCTGAACATAGTCGATAGCTGTTTTAGTCGATAGCTGTTTACGACAAAACATTCAATATCAGAACATTTGAACCATTATTTTCTAGTTTTGTTTTCATTGCAGTCGTTGTTTAGATGATTTTCTTGTTAATGTAGTATGTGTAGTTTGTACTCCTGAAGATGGCGTAAGCCGAAAGCGCCCGAGTACCTATTTTAGCTAGTACACACGCTAGCTCAGAGTTTTTTTTTGTTTGTTTATAGCACTTTAAATGTATAAATGTCCTCAATGTATTTTAACAAAATTACTCTATCATTTGGTATTCTTTCTGGATCCAGTGTTTGTGAAAGGTGTTCTGTTCAATGTACGTTTTTCAAATATTCTTTAACAAACAAGCAGCATTATTAGGTAATATAACACATAGATGCTCATGTATATATGAATATAAAAATACAAAAGTCTGGAAAGTCTCAAATCAAGTACTCAGATGAAATGTGTCATTTTCTTATTACAACGAATATCACTTGCAGACTTGACAGTTTGTCTGCCGTGTTTGGTGTTGGTTTGGGGACAGGTAAAGAGTGTTCTTATTGTTGTGGTTACTCCAGTCATAGTTGTTTTAGAAACAACCCATATGTGCTTGTGATGCCACATGTCTTGCTTATAGACATTGAAATGTTTTTTTGTTTTAATGCGTGTTTGTGATTGACTGTATGCTGTGAAAGCAACATTTCCTCAATGTGTGTTTGTGGTTGACTGTATACTGAAAAACTGCATTTCCTCAATGCGTGTTTGTGGTTGACTGTATACTGTGAAAGCTGCATTTCCGCAATGCGTGTTTGTGGTTGACTGTATGCTGTGAAAGCTGCATTTCCTCAATGCGTGTTTGTGGTTGACTGTATGCTGTGAAAGCTGCATTTCCTCTTCGACTTGTATACCTACACTTAGAGCCAACATACTTATTTTGTAATATGTCAATTTGCATGTGAATTTCAGTGTTTGTATTCACCAAGTTTTAAGCTGTCTTCGCTAAATTGACGTGTCATTCAGACGGCTTGCATTTAGACCTTCATTTCCGCTTTTGCTATGATTTCTCCATTATTTACTTGTGACAACTATATATATATACATATAGTATCCCAGTTAAACTGCATTCATATCCGTTTTTAAATATTGCATTGTAATTCATAACTATGCTTACATAATGATCGGTAGGCAGCGTTGCTGGCTCGACTGATCTGGCTTTTATTTCATTCTCGGCCCGCTTGACGGATCATTTGTATCGGTCGGTACAGAAACACCCTCTTTACTGGTTCCGAGACATTAGCTCGTTCGTCTCACGTGTATATTTCATTGAAGGTATGAAGTGTTGCAATGAAACTTTTTTATTAGGGAATGTCCCCTTTGAATGTATCTGTTCAATTTATTCGTTTAATCCACGACAATTTGTAACTTAATGCATGATTTAAAACCTCTTTTCTAAATTATTCCACCATATAAGGTCGGTTAAATATACAGTTTGCTAATGATTTATTACCCTGATTCTATCGCTTCACTGTAAATATACATAACCTTAAAGACGGCATTGTCAAAAGAAAGTATAATCTATATGAAATGTAAATGTTTGAGCAGTAGTTAAAATCTGGACTACTTGTGTTTGGAGATTTAGATAAACATAGCCATACCATTGTATTACGGATTCGTTAACTGACCATTACAGTATATATTTAGGGATTATGAGGAAACTGAATTTAGGGCGTGAACGGTAGCAAGCATTTTTCACTAGCGTTCATAAACAGTCTCAATGAAACCGATACTGCAATGCTTTTGTTTTTTTATTTTTCGTCTTCGGCGATTTCCAAATTCATTCTTTCATACGCTTTTCATTGCTCTCATTTCCATATGAAAACAACAACAGGAAAAACATTCTCACACCCTATTCGGATTCTTCTTCATTACGATGCACTAGGCTAGAACTCTCGTTATATCGCACATGCTGCGGTGACGATGATGATATTGGAATACTAGGCTTCAGTAAAGGATACGACCCTTTATTATTGCAACGCACTTCATGTTTGGTGATAGACCCTAGGGCTACAGTCACTACGCTTTACTTCTCTCTCATGCGAAGATCGGTCAGCCTCGTGGGACTCTATTATTTCACCTTCAGAAACCCTGAAAGAGGAGGTTGATTCACGAAATTTCGTCTCTCATGTTTTCTGGTCGTACCTATATCTGGACACATCCTGAGGTGTTTCAAATTGTGTATTTTTCTTATATCTTTAGAACATATTCGTGTATCGTTTGCTAATTTGTCTGGATGTGGACTTTATTGTTAGAGATTTCCTTTTGATGGGATGTACTTTTATTTACACTAGATTGTCAAGTTGGGCGCTGAAGACAGGATAAGAGCGAGGTTGTGTACATCAAATCGATTTAAGCTAACCAGTAGGCCATATTGCCTATTAACCGTTCCAAGTCGGTAAGCCTGTCTTCACCACTCTTTGTGTTGTGTATTATCCTTTTCATTGTATATTTAATTTGCTCTTTCTTTGTGTTACAGTCCGGGCCTACGGTGGCTGCTCTTTTTTTGTGTTACAGTGTGGGCCTACGGTGGCTGCTCTTTCTTTGTGTTACAGTGCGTACCTACGGTGGCTGCGCTTTCTTTGTGTTACAGTGCGGGCCTACGGTGCCTGCTCTTTTTTTTGTTACAGTGCGGGCCTATGGTGGCTGCTCTTTTTTGTGTTACCGTGCGGGCCTACGGTGGCTGCTCTTTTTTGTGTTACAGTGTGGACCTACGGTGCCCGCTATTTTTTTGTGTTACAGTGCGGGCCTACGGTGGCTGCTCTTTCTTTGTGTTACAGTGCGGGCCTACGGTGCTTCTCTTTTTTTGTGGCAGTGCGGGCCTACGGTGGCTGCTATTTCTTTGTGTTACAGTGCGGACCTACGGTGCCTGCTCTTTCTTTTTGTTACATTGCGGGCCTACGGTGCCTGCTCTTTGTGTGTGTTACAGTGCGGACCTACGGTGTCATTGCATTTGGGTGCTGTGGTTTCTATAGGACCATTTTTCTCATATTAGATTATTTTTTACTTAAGCGACATAAAATCAGATATATGTATTTAGGACTTTATGGAAAGGCTAACAGTTGTTTTGCCGTCCATGGATGTACAAAAAGGTTTCAATAAGAAGTATGCTAATACAATTACATTTTCAAGTATACCATTATAATTAATTAACCTCAATAAAAGGTTATTTGATTTGTATTGGGATATATGCACTTGTTCTTCAGTGTATAAATATTGCGCTCCTAAGGTCGCGCAATATTATTACATGGAAGAACTCGTGCGCATATATCCCAGTACAAATATAATAACCTATACATATATACAAATAAATACTGATAAAGGTGACAAAGTTGAAGCATTCACAGAACGCAGCTATACCAAAATATTGTAAATGTACTATATATATCTATATATACTGAGTAAAATAAATTTAGCATATAAAATGTATGTCATTTCCATAGACAAGATACAAAGCCGTGGATGTTCGGAGTCAATGACAAAATGACATAGATATGACCAATAATAAAGCTACAAAGTCATTTGTAAACAAAATCGGTGATAAAAATAAAGCAAATATGATTGGAACATACTTTTATAGGTTATCGAAAATCGTTCTCATTTCGATGAAAAGGGGTGTAATTTTAAAATTATGAAAATTTGGATTTCTTTGTTTGGAAATTACAATCGTTTATGAATAAATTTCGGCGGTTTTTATGACAGGATGGGCAATTCTTGTTAATGTCAAACACTAAATTTGTTCAAAGCAAAACGTTACTGTAATGAAATAAGGAAACAAAAACTCTTCTTTTTTTTTTGGAAAATTACATCCTTACCTAACATTTCTAATATCTTCAAACATATTTATATCAATGTTCATATGTTTAAGCGATGTCCCTAAAATGTCGTGCTAAGATGTTTTTATTCAATATATACAAAGTGTGGGCCATCACAAACTAAAATGGGTATACAATAGGGGTAAATCAGCACCTTTAAATATTGTTTTTGTGGATGTTGACAAGCTAAGAGCCCTTATATAGCAAACATACAAATAGATACAAAAGGCGAACAGGAAATGTAGCATCAGAGGAGCACAACCATAAACACGCAAGAAACAAACAGCTACAAAGAAGATGAATAAAATGCAAGATATGATATCACAAATACAAAAGGGGAGACAATATGGCTACCGCCTAGAAACGGATATATATGTATTTTGGGTGTTCTGGCTCAAAGCTCTCGTTTCACTCGAGTTTGATCCAGAAACACCCAAAATACATATATATGAAATGGTACCTACTTACTCAAGTTTGATTTTTTAAAATCTGAAAAACAAGTATGTACAAGAAATAAATAATGAAATGGTAGATATTTGTTTTCAGATTTTAAAAAATCAAACTTGAGTAAGTATCTACCCCAAAATACATAGATAATAAATCACCATGGTGATTCAAGATAAGAATGTTCTAGATTTTGAGCTTTGGTAAGGTTACGTGATTATTGTCACATGTGATAAGCGTCTATTTATATCAACCAATCGGTGAAGCTCATGTGATAAGCGTCTATTTATATCAACCAATCGGTGAAGATCATGTGATAAGCGTCTATTTATATCAACCAATCGGTGAAGTTTTTGGTCTTCCTGACGGGTATATAAGACAGTGAAACTACGGGTTAGTATCACTCTTGACATGGTGACATACCCTATGGGAATAGAGACCTGAAAGAGTAAGGATAAAACTAGGATTATTGTTCATGTCCATTTAAATTTGTATTTTTTTTTTTTATATTTTCAGAAGGTTCTAGTTTGTATACAAAGGTGGTGGATCGTACTCATACACATTACTAAAACAATTCATGACACACTTTTTAGACTTTTTTGTAAGGTTGCCATTGCTTCCTTTCTTCCCTGCTCCACTAGTTCTTTTTTTTTGAACTTCACTAATTTCAAGTTTCTTTTGTTTGATATCCTGTTTTAAATTATAGTATCTTTCCGGTTCATCTAAAATCAACTTAAACTCTTGCTCAGATATTTGTGCATCACTCAACGCTTTTGATATTAACTGCTTTATACTATTTAACTTAGACTCTGCCAAAGTTTTTATTTCATGATGTTTTTGAGCTTTTGCATTGAATGAATGAATGAATGAATGAATGAATGAATGAATGAATGAATGTCTTTATTTATAGAGGGTGACCCAATTAGCCAACACTAATCTCCCTTGGGGCCCTCTGCAAACATATATAACAAAACAGTGATATTTCCTTTACAATATTGCGCATACATACATGCAAATACACACACATGCACACACATTTACAACTATATGCACACATCATTCTTAATATATATACATAATTATATACATGGTTTGAGGTGGTGGTGTGCATAATAAAGTACCACACAGTACACAAGATGTCAATAATTATCTAAAACTGCCAAACATAATAATACTTTTACAATAATTACATTATGATTGTGTTTTCAGCCATTTAACGCAGTTAGATGTAAAGCTTTTTAAAGAAGTACATTCTCTAATATATGAAGGAATGCTATTCCACACAATGGTTCCAGCGTATGACATACTCCCTTTAAATAGTTCTTTGTTTGGTCTTGGCGTTATATAATTTAATTCGTAAGCAGATCGTAGATTTCTCTGCAAGATAACAGTAGGATGAAACATATCACAAATATATGACGGGATTGCATGTTTTGATACTCTATACATACATTTTGCCTTTTGGAGAAATATCCTTTGCTCGATATTAAGCGAATTAATGATAACTAGTGCTTCATTTAGTGTGGTATATTGGTCGCCTAAAATAGTACGACATGCTCTTCTCTGCAAACGTAATAACTGTTGTATGTTAGCTTTCTTTGTATTTCCCCATATTATATTACAGTAATCTAGATGAGGTTGAACATATGCCTTATAAAATATTATCCGGTAATATAAAGGAATATATGATTTTATTCTTGACAGTAGCCAGATGTTGGTTGATATTTTCTTACGAATATACATAATGTGATTATCCCACTTCAAGTGTTCATCTATATGCATTCCCAGAATTTTATCGCCTGTTGTAAGTTGCAGTTCAATGTTATTGTATGTTAATGATAATTTGTTATTAACAAGTCTTGCACGCTTTTGAGGTGTAGTAACTAAGATCACTTTAGTTTTTTCTGTGTTTAAAACCATACCATTATTTAGGCACCAAGCATTGAGGGTATTTAAAGCAGTTTGAAGATTTTGCTCAATTACTGCTTTTGATGTGTTAACATCGTAGATAGTGGTATCATCCGCATACATGTCTGTATTAGATACAGTACCATCAAGACATATAGGAAGGTCATTTATGAATAATAAGAATAGGAGAGGTCCTAAAATAGAGCCTTGTGGTACACCACATGTAATTAACTGTTTATCAGAGAGAACCCCATTTAGGGAAACATTTTGTTTCCTATCTGTTAGATAAGATTTAAACCACTTAACTGTAGTGTCACTACATTTATAGATCTGCATCTTTTTTAAAAGAATGTTATGATCCACTAAATCAAATGCTTTCCTAAAATCAACCATTATTACACCAACAAATTTACCTTCATTTAATCCTTTTAACCACTTGTCAATCATATGAACTAAAGCCGTTTCGCAGCTGTGGCTTTTTCTAAACCCACTTTGAGATTTACATAGTAATTTATAATAATTTAAAAACTCAACAAATGAGTTGTGCACATGTTTTTCAATCAACTTGGAAAGAGTTGGTAAAATAGAAATTGGTCTGTAGTTGTTTACATTATCAGATGCACCTGATTTGAATAAGGGATTAACCTTAGCAGCTTTCCACGTATCTGGGAAAATTCCCTGTCTTATACTACAATTAATAATATATGTAATACTTTTTGATATTACATTGGCTGATAATTTTAGTAATTTAGGACCAATTTGGTCAAGTCCCGTGGATTTGGATGTATCTAGGCTGAGAAGCATTTTACGAGTTTGTTCTTCTGTTATGAAAGGAATGTTAAAGTACATGTTGTCCGGAACAGTGCGATTTACAAATTGCTTTACTTTTGTAAAGTCTGAGTTTGAAATAGGTTCTTTTAAATTTGCAGCTATATTTACAAAAAAAATATTAAACTCATTTGCCATCTCAAAATTATCTGTTATTTCTTCATTGTTTTTATTGATCTGATTTACAGAATTTCCTTTTTGAGAAGTTTTTGTGGAGGCACCGTGCTCTTTAAATATTTTCCATATTGACTTTGGATCTGATTTGCCTTCTTCAATTTTTCTTTCTTAAGAGGACTTCTTAGATTCTTTAATCAAATTACATACTTTATTTCTTAAAATTCTGTAATTTTGAGCATCATTTTTTGCTTTACATTTATCTCTTTCCTTTATTGCATCTAAAATATCAGAATTAAGCCAATCAGGTTGTTGGAGCTTTGTAACCCTATGTATTCTAAGCGGCACATGCTTATCAATAACACTTGAAAAATTAGTCACCCAGGTGTTAAGTAAGTCATTTGCATCTATATAACTTTCATGTGGGCTCCATGATATGCTTTTAAGATCGTTAATAAAGTTTTCCTCAACAAAAGTTTTAAAAGACCGATACTTAATAGATTGGTGAGTATTTGTTTTATCTTTAAAATTTATTTTACGAGTACAGAAAATTGGATAATGGTCACTAACCCCAATTTTTTGTACTTTAACACATATAATATTTTCTTCAAAATTAGTATAAACATGATCTATGAGAGTTTTTGAATTTGGACATTCTCTTGTTGGTTCTTTTACCATTTGAACAAGCCCTAATGATGAAATATAATTAGACCATTCTATATTTATCTGTGGAATAAGTAAATCACGATGTATTAAGCTTGGGTCTGATAAAATTGATACAAACACCTGTAGCTCCACATACTATTGCTGCTATTTCCAAAGGTAGCAAAACTGGAACAACAAATCCAACCCCAGCCATAATAACACCTGCAGATATCAAGGTAGTGTCAATTCCATCTGTAATATTAATACCACGTTTATATTTTTTATAAAGTAACTGACGTATATCTCGTTCTGTAATTAACTTTTTTTCAATTTCTGAAATCTTTTGTAATCTATAATTTTGTCCGTCTTCCACTGGCAACTCAGGATATAAACTTGGTGCTGTCGGTTGCTTCGGCATTTTTTTATTTATTAATAAAAAATTAAATTAATTCAATTAATAATGATGCCACCGTATTTACAGCGGTAGCGTTGGCAATCTTGCATACAAAGTTAACAACAGAACCAGCACCAATCTCTAAAGGTCTATCAAAGTTATCATGATTGCGTGGGATGATGTGAAGCGTTATGCCATAATTTGGTTGTTCAACACCATTGACAGAAACTATTACAGTTACGTCACCAACTAATCGTTCACATGCTAAACCTATTCCCATAATCCGTCCACGGCGTGTCATTACATGCCCCACATTTGTTTCCGCTCCACCATTACCAAATGAGAGTATTCTATTCAACACAAGTGGGCCCTTAGCCTCCGCAAATATTGTTATATTCCCATATTTAAGATTATCAACTTTATTTTTTAAATTATTAAACTGGTCAACAAAAGGCACAATTCGCCTCTATAAATTTTGAACATTATTTATCAAAGCCTCTAAGTCTTCTGTTTTTTTAGGTCTTGTTGGTCCAAATATACTCATTGTTTTTTTTATAAAAATATATTTTTTAATAATTTCTAAAGCACAACTCATAGGCAAACCGTGATTATTTATCTTGTTACCATACTCATCTCTTACATCTATGGTCAATTCAGAAATTGCACCATTCATAAGACAGTGATATTCAGGATAAAAATGTGTATATACAATATCTCCAAACTGCTTATTTACTACAGGTATAACCCCTATAATAGTGCTTGGCGCACCATTGAAATAATTACTACTCGTATTAACTTGTTCCAGATGAACATATAGCTGTTTATAAGGAGCTAAATCAATTGGGTAATCTCCCATATTAGTACCTGTCAACCATTTTCTGTCCTTGAATCCCAGCATATTTGAAAGACCGCTTGACATTCGTGTCTCTATTGGCGTATGTATAATGCTGAAGCCAATTTGCTCAATACTGTCCAGGATAATATTTTCATTTAGCAATTTAAAATCTTTTACCAAGTCTTGAAAGTTATAGAGTCCACCTGGTAAATGTTTTATTTTATCTAGGTTTCTTGTCTTTATGGTTTCATGATTAATATTATGCCAACCGATAGTGTATGTAAAACTTTTTAATCCAACGCGCTTATCTCCATTTCTATTATCGATATATTGTTGTAAGCTAATAGAACCGTATATGTTTGAAATTGTATGAAACATTTTTTTTATATATATAAAAATACAAAATAAAAATGATTTCTAAAGAATTCAAATATAACCCAGATGCTCACTATTCAAATACTTTCAGCAAGAAAGTGATAGATATAATAAATCAAAACATAGTCATTACATCAGACGGTAAATGCTTTAAAGCATCATTTCCCAATGTTTATGAAAAATACAAACTCCCATATGTTAAATCAGATGCTATAGTCCAACGCTGGGGAACAGATTGGATGTTATTTTGGCAGAATCAGTTGAATTTTGCTATTTGGTGTGCGACAACTGGATGTGGCATTGATTTCAACAACCATCTAAAAGCTGATGCACTGGTTGGTTCGTTATTTCGATTTCATGTCTACTACCAAGTCAGAAGAATATTATTTGAGATGAGTGTAGCAATGCCGCAAGACTCAAATTGGAATGCGTTTAATAACACATATAACCGAAACGCATACGAGAGAATATGCAAGGAGTTTAATGTTGACTTAAATTCGGACTGGAGACAAAAACAAAGCTATAATGATGGTCTAGGAACAATTTATAATTACTGGACAAATATTGGTTATCATCCTTTGATAAATACTGTATACGACAACAAAACGATGAGTTTTACAGTCTATGAGAGTGATAAAACATATCACATTGATTACATTGCACAAAGATCTGACGCTGACAATAGCTGGTCTACTTTTATACTAGATTGTTCATTTGGATTTACAAGAGCTGGAGTAGAAAGAATTAATGACAGCATAAGAACATACTGCTGGGCAATCCTTGGCTCACAATCACAAACAAGAACAGATATACTTGGAACTGGGACAGTATTTGATGCACAGAAACAATTTTTAGTAAATGTAGAGGACGCAATAAATAGCCCCATCGACTTGCCCAGTCAAATTTCAAGATATGAAAACACCCTAAAATATGCAAGAAGTAAGTAAATTTTGTCTATGGAAGTGGATTATACATGTCTCCGAGTGACATGGAATTAAGAATCGGAATAATACAAGACTACAATAATGAAATTGTAATACCAACCGCCGATGCACAAGCATTAGGATTTAATAATGATGTAAATGTAAAACCAGTGCCACCAAAAAATATTCAACCTTTTCAAGGCACCACGACAAAGAAAGTTTTACCGGAACATTCTGACTTTGATAAATCAATACATAAAACTGTTGAGCATAACCCACCAGAAATACAAAAAATAGCGATTGAACACGAAGATAACAAAACAACCATAATTGTTGGTACTATAGTAATAGGTCTTGCTGCATTACTTATCTACGAGATTTACTAAACCACTCTTTGGCTGCCACATACAACAACCCGGAAACAAACACAAGCAAAGCCCATAGATTGTTACCAAGCCAATTAATAACATTACCTGTTGCAGATAAAAGCCATGATACTATTGCACCAATAACTCCTGGAAGTGCTGCAGCAGCTTTACCAGCTAGGTTGGCAAGAAGTTTACCAAGATTAAATAGTTGTTTTTTTATCCAGTCCTTGACACTTGATGGATCAGGTTTTGGAGTTGGAGTTGGCGCAGCACTTGATGTGGGAATAATAGAATTAATTATCACCCCAAGAATCATACCAAATGCAGTTAAAATACTAGCAATAGTAATACCTTGCTCCCTAAACAATGTTTTGATCCTCTCACCAAGAGTTGTATCCTCGTTTAACATTTTGTTTATTGTCTCTTTTATTCTGCTTACTTGGTTACGAAAAGCTTCTCTGTTCTCATTGATAGCATCCATTCTTGCACCTCTCTCAACTTCAAGGTCTTTGATGCGATCGCTAATTCTCTTTATCTGGAATTCATCATTATCAGTCTTAGCTTGTTCTAACTTTTGTTTTTCTCTTGTTATGTCTTTATCAAGTTGTGTGAGTTTTGCTAAGCTATTGGTGAGTTCTTCCTTGACAGTTGTCATCGCTTTTACTATTCCATCCATTTCACGCTTGTCTATATTTGTTTGTGTTTCAGCATCAGGACGCTCAATCACATCCCAGTCATAAAGAGCACTTTCCATTGACTGTGCTGTGTTATCAATAACATGTGAAAAATCTTGTAATGAAATAGCATCCACATTATCTGGTAAATCGTTTCTTGTGCTCTCCAACGCTTGTCGAGCTCTTTGTGATAATTTTGTTTTACTGTCATACTCTGGCAAATTCAAAAATTGTCTTACCGCCCTTGTTCCCCCAGAGCCAATAACCCTGTTATATTCATTTACCAAAGAACCAAGGGAAAGAAATGTTGCACTACCTTGCTTGGCAGTTATTCTTATTTTTTTATTACGAACAACCCAGTATAATGTTTTGCCATTAGCTGATACTTTAAACTGGTCATAATCCATTTTGTCCGGTGCCATCTTATATCGTTTTTCTATTTCATTATAAAATGATTTTACAAGATTTTTTATGTATATTTTAAGTTTGGCTTCTGCGAGCTCTCCCCTAAGGTCAGCAATATGGTCGCTTTGATTAAGAAGACTTCTTTGAATAGGCTCATCAGGCACCAAAGGTAAATCGTCATCATAATATTCATCATGATCATCTGGATCAAACATAGGATTGTCATATCCACCCTCAGCCATTGTTTTTATTTTATTTAATTTTAAAAAATATATTTAAAAAATAAGAACAATGTCAGCTTACGGAAACAAACGCAACCCTCATAGAAAACTAAGAGAACCTCATGGTGCCAAAGTCATCCGCGCAATTGTAGTAATAACTAATAATCCCTCAACAATAGACCAAAACCAGCAACTGCTTGTGAGATTTCCCAATCTAAGTACTAATGATGTAATAGTTCTTCGTACTGCTCATCTTGCCTTTGAAATAGAACTTAAAAGCAGAACAGACGCCAACGCTACTCTATACCAGAATCTAGGTAGAGCAATTGTGAAAAAAATGACAATAAGAATAAGTGGCAATGAAGTCATGTCAATAGATGACAGTGATATATATCATTGTTATGTAGATTTATGGAAAAGCCCTACCGAACGATTAAACACAGCTTACCAAGGTATTGGTAAAGCAAACATGTTAAAACATAGAGTTGGCGCGGGAGATGCTTCCTCAGACACCAAAGATGAAGCTATAGCAGCAGCTTTTGGAAATAGATTTTGTATTCCACTGGACTTTGAAATGTAAGAAAGTCATATGCCATTTATCAAGCGGGGCTTGGTGATAGGTTAGAATATGAATTAACGTTTAACGATTATAACAAATTATCAAAAGCAGTGATGCTGATGCATCTTATGTAATAAAAAATATCTGCTTGGAATTTGATATGGTTAGTGATGTTGAATTATCCAGACAAATAAGACAGCAAATCAATGGTAAGATAGTATTTATGTATGATCGTATCTTGCGACATAGAAAAATAATAGCAAACAAATCTGAAACCCTTTGGAACATCAACATTAATGTGCCAGCACAGAGCTTGGGGCAAGCATGACCAAGACTTTAGGCAATTCTTTTATTAACTTGTATGTGATGGGAGTATCAATATATTTTAATGTAACCAATCCACCAAAGCTGATAGAAGATTTGGAGGAAGACCCATTTATTATTCATGCTTTGACAAGCGCTTGTTGTTAGTTGTATTACAGGTATGGAATGTGCTTAGCACCATTTACAGCAATACTAACAACTGTTAGACATATTGATTTTAATAAAAATAAAAATATAGATAATATAAATGATGGAGAACCAAGAGAGTGAAGTTATACCTGTACAAAAAGTAAAAATTCCAAAAAGAATATATTAGAAAAAAAGGAGCAGCGGCAAGAAAGGCAAAGCGTTTGGTAGAGCAAGATGCAAAGCAGGATGCTGCAAATCAAAATGCTGAAAAGCAAGATGAAAATAAAATAACAAAAATAACAATAGATGAAGAGGAACCAGAAATCAAAATAAACGTATACAAAAATTATATTCCACCGTGTCTGGTTTTATTAGGCATTGCTGGGTTGGGTTTGTATATTTATAACAAGAAATCTGCTACGCAACCTGTGCAACCTGTGGCTGTTCGTGTTGCACCAAAAGACCCGTTTGATTGTTTTTAATAATTTATTTAAAAAAATAATATAAAAAATAATATTAAAACAAAATGGCAACAAGTATTGACGGAAAACAAATTGTAAATATGATGTATCACGCTGGAGTGGAAACACTTTTAACTGTTGGATATTCTGAGATTGGCAGAAAACTACTAAAAAGACCAGCCCCTAAAGTGGATTTTAATATGGTAGATGTTGGGATGCTGTCTGTGGATATAATGTTAGCAATGGCTACAAATAATATACTGATTAAGCAAGGTATTATTCCTGCGGATATTATGAAATAATTTTAAAAAATATATATATAAAACAATGGCCAGTGCAGTAGCAATGATGATCGGTCAAAGGCATGACAAAGCAGTGGAACAATTAAACGCAGCACAAGTGGCGTGGAATAAAAAAAGAACAGAGAGATTAGATTTTATTAAAAAACTACTGCAAAAAGAGCATCATGCAGAGCAGACTTTTGATGATGTGGACCAAGCTATGAAACAGTATTATTATACAACTGGCAAACATTTGCTTTTGGAACCGGAGCCCAAGTTGAGTGATTTTTATACACCATCTCCGGATCAACACAATAGAGAAATTACGTTTATTGTGGTGGGCATGGCTGCAACTGGATTTGTGGCGTATAAATATAGTTCATAAAAAAAAAAAAAAAAAAAAAAATGACTACTTTGGAAAGACTAAGTCATATGCATGATACCTATTTTTTTGTTGTTTTTACATGGTTTCAATCCAAGTGTTCGAATATAATATGGTGGTTTAGCACTCTTCTCTATTTTATCTTTGAGATGACCAGGCGCTCATACTTCACCGTTGTCTAATAATGTCAATACCATAGATGGACCATATTCAGTATCCAGTATTTTCGTATCTGTAATAGTGTATATTTTATTTATTTCCAAGTCTGTCCATTTCTTTGTGCTATTTTGATTTTGCTCTTCGAGTAGTTCATCAAATCGTGCAGTTGTGATTTCCATTGCTTTTCTTTATAGTTATATAAAGTTTAATCTTTAGTAGAAAAAATGGAAAAGATTTATTACAGACCAAAAGGATTTTGGAAAGGTTACTCAGCAGATAAAAAATAGGCAAAAGAGGCTGGTGTCAGTGAGAAACAGGCATTAGAATTTTTAAAGAAACAAGCTGTGTGGCAGATTTATTTACCCGCACCAAAAAAATAGTTAGACCCAGGTTTGATGTTTCTGCTAAGAATGGAGTGCATCAAGCTGATTTGTTATTTCTGCCGCATGATACTTTTGGCTTTGGTCGTGGCCGCAAGACATATAAATATGCATTGACTGTGGTTGATATTGCAAGTAGATACAAAGAAGCAGAGCCACTGACTTCCAAGGATAGTAAAGAAGTTGCTAAAGCATTTGAAAAAATATACAGTCGGCATTTGAAATATCCAAAATTATTACAAGTGGATCCAGGCAGAGAATTTATGGGTGCAGTATCGCAGTTGATGGCCACACACAAAGTAAATATCAGACGGGGCAGAACAGAAATACACAGAGACCAAGCTATAGTGGAAAGATTTAACAGAACATTAGCTGAAAGATTGTTTGGTTATCAGTATGCTAAGGAAATAGATTCACAAAAACGCAACAGAGAGTGGGTAAAGAGATTACCAGAAGTTGTTAAAGCAATAAATGTGGAGACAAAAATGCCCCCTCCTGTTGAAACAAAAATATTAAAAGGTGATCCTATCTGTATGAATGCTAGTGTGAGATATTTATATCAACCCGGGGAACAAGAAGGTGGAAGACGCAGAGCAACTGATCCAATGTGGAGTGTAAATATTCACAAGATTAAAAGTTATATGGTGACGCAAGGTATAAGAGTATATTATTTAAAATCACCAGCGCCACAGAGAGGATTTGTCAAAGAAGAACTACTAATATAATTGCTGATACCCAAATTCATAAGTTTTTATAGAAACCATGTGCATCAGTTGTAATTCCATCTTCTCGAATGTATCATTTAGTGTAAAATGGTGACAGTGTTACTTTGTTTACTGTTATGCCGTATATTTGATGTTTTATTGATCGCATCATATTCATTTCATGTGTAAACTTTTTCTTATCAAATAGTGCTTCTTTGTAGTTTTCAAAGTTTATATGTTTTTGAACTACATAAGTTTTTACACCCTTTGCTTTTTTAATGAGTTGTTCATCAACTCTCAAAATAGAATATAGCTTGGGTCTTAAACCAACATACTCAGCTATAGCAACACCAGCACATTCGTCTTTCATTTTACCTAATACTTTATTGTTTGTATCATCATGCATTGGGTGATTTTGAGGATAATTACCCAGATCATACTCATCTTTCATTTCAGCCATGTCTTTGTACACATCTTCTGTTTTGATATCTACCAGCAAGCTGTCAGTGTCTGTGTATAATAAAGTACAGTTATCTCCGTACCTTTTCTTTAGGGTATTATAGTACCAATCATACATCATGTACTTTGATAAATCTAATACTGCCATTCCAACATAAATTGGTTTGTTTAATGTTAATTTTGTTTTGTTTACATGTATTGCTGACAATTCATCTGAAAACTTTATACGCCTGTTAAAGTTGGGTTTGGCTATTATTTTTCTTATTTTTTCATTTTCAGAGCCGTCAGTTCTAACTAGTTTTATATCAGTCCGCTTGCGTAAATTTTCAGTTGTTTTGCCAAACACAGAGTTGTTCATAAGTTTGTAAAAAGCTTTTTCAAATTCTGATTTAGCTTTTTTCCTAAGTTCTGTGTTTAGGTTTATGTATGATGCCATCCATGGTTTTCATTGAATTCTAATACTCTGTGTATTTTCTTTAGTTTCATGCCCAAAGATAAATACAGTTCCAGGTTTTTGTGATGTATCACATATTTTTCTTTGTCCATAAGATTGGGGACTTGTTGTTCTGTATTTATCATGCTATTATTTTCTGTCTGGTATTCAGACATCCATTCTTTTTTCACTGCTAATCTTTCCGGTGCAAGTGGATAGTCATTATGAGATTCATGAAGTTCTTTATGATATTCAAAATCAACTTCTAGAAAATATCCTTTTCCTTTTTTTGGCTCTGGCAAGGTATCTGATTCCACCCACTTAAAGCCATAATATGGAAGTGGCTGACTCATTGCCCACCCATAAAGATTATTTGCATCATAATACATTAAAAAGTTGTTTTCCTCGTTACGGTTATAATCAGCTACGTGTGGATTGTTTGCTTTTGCAAATCGTTTTGATACCATACTAATTCCACCACGCATACCTTTTTCTACAAACAAGTGCATGTCAATGTCTGTTAAAAGTTCTAAATCTATTTTAGAATGTTTAAGTAAAGCATCCCAAGATAATCCAGGTGCTGTGTAGTAATGCAAGGGATCGAGTTTATATGCATTCATGCATGTTTTTCTGAAAGTTTGAAATACATCTGCTAACAAAGTTACATCCGTTTTTAGATATAAATCATGATAGTCTCCAAGAGTTTTGCAATTTAACTCTTTCCATACTTTTTGAGCATGCTCGTAATCTTCGGGACTTATACTTTCATCTGAGAGACTACTGTAAAACTTTTCTATAGGTGGTAATTGCGTTTCCTCAAATCTTTCCACACTGTCCATATATTCGTATGGATAAACACCTTTTCGCAGAAGTAAATTTGTTTGTTCCCCAATCTGATTTATAGTAATTTTGAAATCAGATTTGTCTGTTGCATCAACCAATTTTTCCAAAGACGAAGCCATAAACTGAAAGCTATCCAAGAATCTAGGTTGTCCGGCACTAAATGAAATATACTTTTCAGCGTTGTTTGGGATGCATGTAATACTACCTGTCATTTTATGTATTTTTTGCATTATAAGATGACTATCATATCCTTTGAGGTTGTGAAATATAACAGGTATAGGTGTTTTGTTTGGTTTTATTTTCAGCTTTAGGTTGCAGTTTTTATGTGCTGCACCTCTGTATTCTCCTGTAAAATGACAGTGGTCTCTTACTTTACAGTTTTTGCCACATTTCCTACCTTTTTCATTCTCGCATATCCAGCAGTGTGTTGCTTTTTCATAATCTGCCTCATTTTGTTGTGTCATGATTAATGGTTTTGGGTGAGCAAATATATTATTAATGTTGCTCTTCTCACATTCTAAGTGATTTAAAAACTTTTCAACAACATCTTCACCTCTGTAAATAACAGGTTCTTCAGCTTTGCCATCATATCTGACAACCTGGTATCCAAAACCACAAGCTTTGTGTACATTTTGAATTTCAGATTTCTTTCCAAATTTGATTGATTGCGGTTTGATTATACTCTCAAAATCAGCATATATTGCATAAGGCACAGGCATCTGATTTTGAGGATTTTTAAAGTGTGTGATTTTTACCTTTTTGCGGCATTTCTATTCTTCAAGAATTTTTGTTGATACCATCACAGTCTTTCCTGTGTTTGGTATGTAGATCTTCTCTTGAAAAGCCGTAAAGACAACGATCGCAGAAATAAGTTTTACCGTGATGTTTGTTTTGATCATAAAGTAATCTATTTAGATTTTTAATCCAGCAATAGTGATATTTTGTTGTTATTGTTTTTGGTTCGTTGGAATAATCATCAGGGTTATAATTGTCATCTATAATTCCTTCTTCATTATTTGGATCATCTTCATCTTCATTTTCTAAATCAACCTCAACGTCTTCAGAAATTAAAAGCAAGTTAATTCTTTTTATTTCTTGCGGTTGCTCTGATATTCAATATGGAAATACAGATACCCTTTTTCCTGTGCATCCTTTAACATTAATATCAAGGTTGTTTTGTTTTTCTACTTTTGAAATTTGTGAAATTGGAGTGGGAAAGTCAATGTTATCTTTCTTCAAGAACTCTATACTAGGATACTTTGATAATCTATCAGAATTCTTTTTAGCTGGATTTAAAGCTGAATTTATTGCATAAAACAAGCATTGATCATCGTCGTTTTTTACATTTATATTTGCTTTCTTATCAGCTACTGCTTTGGGTAAAGGAATATATGAAGAACCTTTTAATGGTTCGTATTTTGCTATATTTAAGTAAAACTTAACACAGTGATCAATTTCCAATCCAGATACCTGTATTTGTAAATCTTTCTAAGCTTTCTTGTATAAATGCAGATGACTCATCGTAAAACTCATTTATTTTTTCAGAGCTTAAGATGGCATTTTGTTCACTGCGTAACACTGCTGTGGTATATTTTTTGTTAGCGCCGTCGTCTTTAAATAAATCTACAGTGAGACCAAATTGAAACTTTAATCCATTCGTCTTTTTTAGCTCTTTGATAATTTGTTCTGTAATAATGGATTTTTTATCATGAAATGGTTTTTGAGGGTCTTTATATTTTTCAACAGACATCTTGTATGCTTTTAATAAACCACACATTGGTTTGTCAACCAGTTTTAATTCTGGGATACTTTTTTTAGATTTTCTATCATTAAACTCTTTCAGTTCATTTATAACATTTTCCTGTAATTTAGCATATTTCTGCTTTTGCTCATTTATAACATTTTCTTGTAATTTATCATATTTCTGCTTTTCTCGTTTACGTTGTTTTTTAGCACGTCGTCTCTTGAGTAAATTTTCTAATGTTTGAGATTTAACATCTTTTGGAGTTTCCTTTGATACTTCTTTAAAAGGTTTTAATGCATTAATACCATTAGACAGTGTTTGCTTATCTATTACACCTGTATCAAACAGACGTATTAAATTTTTGTATAGTCTCCTCGTTTTCCATACTTTATTTGTTATATATTAAAAATATTTTTTTCTTAAATATAAAATAATTATATATAAAAAAGACAATGGAAAGCAATGTTTGTCAATTTCTTAAAATTGGATTACATAACCCATGTAAAAGCAAGCCAACAAAAGATTCCGATTATTGCAGTTTGCATAAATATAGATTAAAGAAAAGTCATGTGTTACCGTGCCTAAAATGTAAAAAAGGCACTTGTGCGAGATATCAAGTATGTGTTGGTTGTGGTGCTCATTCGATTAGAATGAAACACGAATACTGGAGGTTAAAGTCGTACAACGCTGAGTGTCTCCGATTTAGATGTATTGAGGTTTAAAACATATTTTGTTAATTTCGTGTTTATTCGTTGATTTGACTAAAATTCTGATAACAATTCGACAAATTTGTTTTGTATTAAAGAAACATTTTATATTTTTAGGGGTGTAATTTTTACTATTAAAAATGTTAAACTTGTGTTCTTCACTACCCCTATTTTAAAAAAGTTTTAATAAATCACCATCATGGTGATTTAGGTGTAAATTTCAACTTTTATTAAATAATCTCAGATTATAACTCTGGCTCAGCTTATTTCAGCACCTTGTGGTAGGAGTTTTTATATATATGTATTTTGGGTGTTTCTGGATCAAACTCGAGCAAAGCGAGAGCTTTGAGCCAGAACACCCAAAATACATATATATAACGGTCAGTGGCAAAAGAGATTGCTGGGGGTTAAAACCAGGTTTTAGGGAGCACCAAACCTCACTCTGACCATATTATCATCCCAATAAAACGGGACAGTGTAAATAAAGATATCCCTGCCAGGATATAAAGTTGGAATTATGTTAGTAACAGCCGATAAGATTTTTTCCATGCAAACGGCCATATGCCCATGATTCAACACACAGTTAATGTGTAGTTAATTAATAGTGACAGTCAATGCATATTATAATAAATGTGTAATAAAAATACAACTATATCATTTGTTCTAAGTACATATTTTTGTCAAATAGGTGTTCTATAATATATTTCAGTTTATAATATAATTGTGTTTCACTTAGTCACGTAATCATAAAAATATTTATGTAAACGTGTAAACGTGTAAACGTGTAAACATTGTGTATATATTCGTGTTCAGTAATGTTACATAAATACGTTAAACAGTACTGTTACGGGTAACATGTAACTAGAAATTAAGTCAAACCAGCAACAACTAATTTTTAAAATATAATCAAAAACGTTATTCAAATATTACAATGAAAATGAAAAATATTCACTTACAGAAAATACATAAAGTGGATCCAGTATTTCTTTAAAATCCGATATACGAATAAAATCCAAATAATATTAGCAAGTATTAGTTTAATCTAAATTGTCAAGTGTCCCTTTAACAAAGTTAGCAAGTGTCCCTTTAATCCAATTTCACTTTCCTAGTTTATTAATTCATTATATTCCAAATGACCATATAATCCAATAATCTCACAATTCATTTTAAATTCACAGCATCCAGTATTTTGTAAATTTTCAATTAAAATAATGAACCGGATACTTCACTATGAATATCGATCTGAAACCCCTAGACGTTTTACTAATGTTCGCTTTATATACCAACATGGAAATTCTAGATTAACGAATGTTCTGTAACAATGTACACATCTCAGTATGTAAACAATAATTTAGAAATTACTAGAAGTCTGGCCTAAAAATAATAAAAATCTAGCTATTTATATATGTGCTATTAATAGAAACAATCTGACAGCTGGATCAGTAAACATGTACACTTATATAGCTTTATATACATGAGGATAACAGTATGTGTAATGCTCGTCATGGAGATTACTGGGAAAGGTACATTTATGTAAATATCTGCACTGATTGAAGTTTGCAAAAACAACTATTGTTTATTGTTTTCTATTTGCTAATAGTCGCACACGTCTGGCAGCACCAGGTCAGCCTGTATGTATTACAATAATATTCCGGCCTGTTATGGATACCCCAATAACTTTCTTTTTGTAGATATCTGCATGGTGCCAGTCCCCACATAATCCATACACCAAAATCACGGCAATTGGGGTTTTCTGAAAGTATTAATGACAACAGTGACGGGAACAAAAAGGTAGATACGAATGTCATGTCAAATTTGAAACAGACAATAAGTGCATGCATAAATAGTCATTGACACTTAAACAAGCATAAACATGTTGACAATATGGATATCGCATTGGAACAGTCAATCTCAAAAAGGCCATGGAGGATTTAACCCTTAGCCCCCTATGAATGTATTATGGACTGTCCTGTCTTTAAAATAAGACCATTCAATGTATGTTACAAATGGGTGTTTTGGAGAAATTACTGATGAGGAGCCGGACATTGTCTACCCTGAACTGGATTTACATTGAACGCAAAGGCTATTATAGTCGCCCTTAGCAGGTTAATGGTTAAAACGGGTTCTATGTTCTACCAGACATCATTCTTACCATGTAGTCATCTCAGTAAAATGGGACAGGACAACAAAGAAACACCCTACAGACTGTATTAAAAGGCGATACAAGTAAAACGAATTGATGATCATTGCCAGACGGCCGATTTGTCTTGGCAGAAGCAACAAAGTAATGAACCGTTATGGGTACAACAAGACAAAATCGAAGATAAACCTTCAACAAAACCTTCCATATGATTAGGGTAGATCATCATAGGTCCCATAAACTGTCCAGTCATCGTATAATCAAAAAGGAAACCATTGTGGCGAGCTTTAAAAGGGTCAACCACTAAACATAGGTTCAACCACTAAACATATGGAGCGTTGCCAGACTCATCCTCCATTTACATCAAGATAAAATATGAAGAATGAACCTAGAACATTCTTACCTGCAGAACGGCAGAGTTGCTGCAAGTTCTATAATAGACACCCCATTTACGATGGAGCCACGTTTTCACGTTTCCATACGCGGTGTCATGATAAAGACCTTGGATGAGCATGATAAGAAATGACAAAATGAATATGAATGTGGGTTGGGGAGGGCTGGTCCTACCTCTCTGCATGTGACGGTGTGTTTGTGAGATTGCAGTGGTTGTATTCTACCCCGGCAACCACAAGGGGACTAAAACGGATATATCTAATAAGAAAATAAAACAGGCAAGTACACATATAGTGTAATTGTGTAAATTGCAGTTATTTTAAACATGCTTTTAATACAGTGTCACAGACAGTTACTTTGTCTTTGATAACGTTGTTTGGTAAGGTTGTATAAAGTGTAGATTGGACATAACTTATAGATGAAACTTGCCCTTTATTTACAAATTGTATCATAATTGTTAATTGGCAAAAAACAAAAAGTATCAGAACAAAAAGTACCAGAACAAAAAGTACCAGAATCTTTAACGCATACACTTTATAGCAACACGTCTAGTGCGTTGACAAATAATAAGATCCCAAACGCATAATCTCGTTTGACAACTGTCAATATTGTACGAAAGTGATCATGACCAAGGATTTTACAAGTACGAGAGATAAGAAATTACAATGTTTGCGAAGGTTTTTTTTAGGTTTACATTATTGTAACGTTATCCCTGGTGGAGAAGCGTTTTAATAATCCATATGTTAGAATGTTAATGCCTCACAAGCTCTTAAAAACACACACAAATAAAGGAGTGCAGGAAGATATACAAGTATAGGATGTTGCTCGTGAAATATCACCGCTTAAGAGGGTGATAACAAACGACGTTGATATTGAGTTCATTTCTCGATTTCTCCATTATCAATATACAGATGCAAATGGTGACAGACTCTCGTCAAAGTAATATAAAAACAAATCTGCTGCTGGAAGGCGCAGTTTTTACGTATGACGAAAGTAGTAGCTAAAACGAATGTATCTAATAAGAAAATAAAACAGACAAGTAAACGTATAGTGTAATTGTGTAAAAAGCCGTTATTTTAAACATGCATATCACAACCCTCATTTTATGGAGATGTGGTCTATAAACTTCGAAAGTTAAAGGGGTCTGACGGGTTTCCTGACCGCTTTACAAATTTAATCAGGAATTTCGTCAGAAAAGGATATAACCCTTTGGTTTTACAGCGCACTGCATGTTTAGTGATTGACCCCTTTACAGTCAGTCATTACGCTTCACTTTTCACTTGTGCGATGACTGGACTACCTCTTGGGACTCTATGAGTGTACCTACTGAAACCCCAACTAAGGGAGGTGGGTGTATGAGCTTTCGTCCCTCGGGTTTTCTGGTCGTACCCTAGATTGGTTTTCTCTTTAGCTGCAACTACTATGGTTGTTCAGTACGATACTGGATACATCCTGAGATGTTTATTATTTTGTATGTGTTTCATTAGTTAGTTTCTCTGGATGTGGACTTTATTGTTAGAGAATTCCTTTTGATGGGATGTAGTTTTGTGTACACTGTCCTGTCTATTTGGGAGCTGAAGATAGGATAATAGCGAGGATTGTGCGCATATAAAATCGATTCAAGCTAACCAGTAGGCCTTATTGCCTACTGGCCGTTCCAAGTCGGTAACCCTGTCTTCACCACCCTTTTTGCTGTTTTTTGTCTCTTTCATTGTATTATTATCAAGTCCTTGTTTGCAGTACAGTGCGAACCTACGATGCCATTGCGTTCGGTCGCTGTGGTTTCTATCGGACCCTATACCTCATTTTTTAATACATTGGTATAGACATAACTTATAGATGAGACTTACCCTTTATTTACAAATTGTATCATAAGTGTTAATTGGCAAAAGCAAAAAGTACCAGAATAAAAAGTACCAGAACAAAAAGTACCAGAAGTTTAACGCATACACGTTATAGCACCACTTTTACGTGATCTTTAACGGACGTTAATTAGACGAGATGTTAAACGCTTGGAGATTTTTCTAGTGGTACACTAGAATTTTAAAATACGGACTTTATAAGGTTGTTTATGTCGTTTTAGAAAGTTTGTTTTGCTTTCCATCCACTCCAGTCTTGAACACAGTGCAATGAGTTATATGCATGGAAACAGCATCCTAATCATTGGATTGAACTGGAATGTACTAGTTCGTGCTTCCAAGTTCCAGAAATGAAATCTTGATGTAATGTAGACGTCAAACAATCATAACATTATTAGCTGCTTTATAATCCGGAACTTAAACAAATGTGTTGTGCTCATTTTTATACTGCCGGGTTCAAATTACGAAACGAAATATTAATCCAGGCTCTAGGTTGCACCAATCTTCACTTTTACCCTATTGTCATCCAAATAAAATAAAGATTCAAGATTCTTTATTAAGTAACGAAAACATTACAACTGTTTCTTGTTACGTGATACAATGAATAATATTATATACAACAGTCAGTGAGTCATGATAAGTATGTGCATATACATAAAGGCAATGAGCAAACCATGATTTATACAGAAAAGATATACAAACATATATTGAACGTGAGGTTGTACTAAGTACATTGACAAAAATAGAACAATGCAATGTGTATGTATGTATGTACAATATATACAAATTGAAATATCAGGAAGAACGTTAAAGCATATAGATGTGCAAAAGATGGTGTAGTATTTAACTTTAAGTGAGATTTACAGTACATTTTCATGACGATTAACTATGTTTTGTCGGATAATTGTCGCTTGATATACACATTTACAAAGTTTTGAGATAACACAAAAACTAAGACTGCATTAGCTCAATAAATTTGTAAACGCTTGGTCTAACAAAGTAACGTGATTTAGTATATTGTTTTCGAATGTCAGTGTATGTTTGACATATACAAATAAAGTGGTATTTATCTTCTAGATCACCAGAATTACAAATTAAACAGTAGCGCTGATCATGGTCGATTATGTTAACACAGTTAATAGAGAAGTCCCGGCCAGGCTAACTAGGCAGCATGTATAGGTAATATAAGTATAACACAAAGATGGTCATGATTATATGAGTATAAAACAAAACCATAACAGAAGTCAAAGCAACACGAGAATTAGCCATTAAGGCCCTCTACACAACACGACTGAAGACAAACATTAAACGTTACCATCCATTTCAGGATTTAGGTAGACGCCTATTTGTTGATTTACATATATATAGTTTATATTACTACCATATCATCCCTTATCTGTAAATAGTTTTATCTTTATATATTTACATTAATTTTTAATGACTACTTCATTTCTTCATCTTCCATCAGTTTCTGCGCACAGTATGACCTATTTATGTGTCGACGTGCCGTAAAACACCATTCATTCATTCATTATGTTTTGATATGTGTTGATGGAACCAGGCTGCACAAGTTGATTAATATTGATTGTCTATTATAAATTCAATCCATAAATAAATATTGGCCAATAAAATAGTCAGTCATTTTGTCATATTTATACAACAACAAACATATTACATACAGGAGTGAGTGTTTTTCTTATGTATTAGTATTGGTATATGTGCATTTTATTTTAATTATCTGTAATTCATAGAAGTTCAAAGAAAACACGCGTATATTCTGCTCAAATTATAACTGATATTCATTATTCTCACAAAACTTTTCTCCTTACTACTACTTATGCTGTGGTTCATTAGTTTAACAGTCTGTAAATATAATAACTGACAATTTGTAACCTAAAACTTTTTTTTAGTTTACAATGATCCTAAATTGATTCCAAACAGTGATACAAACCTGTAGTTGATCTCGTCGTGGATGTAGTTTGACTGACTGTTGTTATCGCTACAGAAGGTGTAGTCGTTGCCTTGTTATCTCCCTTTGTGAAACCAAGTCTCGTACAAGTCTCGCAGCAATCCGTTAATGAGTACTTATTGCAGTAGTATTCGGGTCGCTTGTGTACTCCGTATGAACTGGGTGTGGATAAATATTTACAGTTTAGACTTCCATCGGCGATCCATATGTACACATCCTTACAGCCGTAGGTGTCTGAAAAACACACCATAATACAGAATGTGAATTGCCAGAATTGATGATGATGATGATGATGATGATGATGATGATGATGATGATGATGATGATGATGATGATGATGATGATGATGATGATATGTTATATCTAAGAAACACCTATATCCAAATGTTGAGGTCTCAAGTGCATATACTACTGAGCAAATGACCGAACCGCAAAACTTGACACATATATTTATTCTTCGGAAAAGGGAGACAAAATTGAAGGCAAAACACTATTCAAAGAACCTTATTAAGTTGAATTGAAAATTCACAAATATATTGAACATGTACCTAATGTTACCCTCATGTATATAATGTTCTATAGGTATACATGTTTATTGATTCTGGCTGTCAAGTTGTTTCTATAAATAGCTGGAGGTATACTGTTGTGTATTATTTGTAGTCCAGACTTCCATTAATTTCTAAATTATTGTTTACATACTGAAATGTGTATTTTGTTACAGAACAGTTTTTTTAATATAGAATGGTTCAAGTTGGTATATAAAGCTGGCCTTAGTAAAACGTGCAGGGATTTCAGTATAATAACACAAAGTGAAGTATCTGGTTCATTATTTTAAATGATTTACAAAAAAATGGATGCTGTGAATTAAAATATATTTTGAGAGGATAGTGACATTGGATTTTTGGATTATTTGGACATTTAAACCATTGTGAATTGATACACCAGAAAAGACTTGAAGCGAAATTGGATTAAAGGGAAACTTGACAATTTTGATTAAAGGGACACTTGACAATTTAGATTAAAGGGACACTTGCTAATATTATTTGGAATTTATTTGTTTATTGGATTTTAAAGAAATACTGGATCCATTTTATGTATTTCCTGTAAGAGAATAGTTTTCTTTGAAGTATTTGAATACATGTGTTGAATATGATTAAGACAAAAAAGACTGTTGCTGGGTTTACTTCCTTTCTTGTTAGATGTTACCCGTAACAGAAATTGGAAGCTCGTCCGGGATAGAAACATGTTCAGACCTTTTATCATTAATACTTTGTTTTCGGCAATATTAATAATAAAATAATAAAAAAAGTACAAAATTACTCGTAAATATTTAATATAAAAAATTAAACCGGCAGCAATCAAAATCATGTTTGATCTTGAAAAATGCGTTGCTTCGCCTACCCTGGAGGAGTTAGATAAACTGAAAAATGACGACTTGCTTTTGATTCCCTAAAATTATGAATTAACGCAAGTTAAAACTTCTATGAGAAAATCTGACATTAATAATATTTTGATTAAATATATGGTAGAATAAAACATTTTAGTAGTCCCAGAGTCTGTATTAAAATTAAAAGAAATTGAATCACAAAGCAGAAAAGAAATTGAATTGAGACAAATGGCAATGAAAGAAAAGGAAGTGGCAATGAAAGAAACATTTATAAATGGAAATGAAATATTAAAGGAAGAAAAAGAAAGAAGATAATTTGCATTTGAGATGCGGAAAATGGATTCGGCAAGCAAAGCAAGTTAACCTACTCCGCCACTCTCCCACTCATCTACTTGTGATGTTACTAAACATATTAGATTAGTCCCACCTTTTTCAAGAAAAGTAGTTCACAAATATTTTCTTCACTTTGAGAAAATTGCTGAGAATTTGAAATGGCCAAAAGAACATTGGACATTACTTTACAGAGTGTTTTAATTGGAAAAGCCTTTGAGGTTTACACTCAGTTAACTGTAGAACAAGGTTCTTAATACAAACTGTTAAGGATACTATCTTAAAAGCTTATGAACTGGTACCACAGGCATATAGGCAGAAGTTTAGAAATTGTAAGAAAGAAAATGATCATACATATGTTGAATTTGCTCGAACCAAAGAACAGTTATTTGATAGATGGTGTACATCTAAGAAAATTGAGTATGATCTTGATCAATTGAGACAACTTATTTTAACTGAAGAGTTCAAAAGGTGTATTAACAATGATGTTAAAACCTATTTGGATGTCAGAGCAAAAGGCTGAAACCCTCGGAGACGCTGCTCGCTTGTCTGACGACTATACATTAACTTACAGTGTCTCTTTTGTATTTTTTATTCACAAATCAAGCCCTCAGCAGCGTTCTTCATTTAATAAACCCTCTCACTCGTAGGACAGTACTTCTAAATCTCAGTCTAGGACTTTCAGTACTAGTACTTCAAAACATCAAGCATCTAATGACAATACTGAATTAAAATCCTTGTCTCAAATTACTTGCAGTTATTGCAAAAAGAAAGGTCACCTTATTTCTGACTGCTTAATTTTAAAAAGAAAGCAACACAATACGGGCTAATACTCCAATAATAGCCAGAGTTATTGGGAGGCAGCACCCATGGTTTTGTTAGCTAGCTCTGCAATTGTAATGTTCGTTTAATTGCGCATGCGCAATCTTTTTTCTGCCTTTCCCGGGCAAAACTTAATGACAGCGGCATGTAGTGTTTTCATGTTGTGCAAAATAATGATTTTGTCCCCACCCTCCTCACCCTTTCTGTTCATCGTGATGTAGTTCTTACTCGTTAATAAGTTGATACATTACTTTTCGACATATTTCATCTGTTTCGTTTTTGTTAAGGCCAAAATTGTAAATCGTCCGATAAGAATAACATCCTGCTGTTGCCTGCATATCATTTCAGGCACATCCTTGATACAGAACTAGTGTGGCTTCGAAAGCAGAACGATATACCAGAGGATCCGTAATCGATGCAGCTCGAGAAGCGGAACGATACAACTGTCGACGGTGCCGGCTGTAAGCGAATTCTTCAATTCAGTGAAATCAAATTTAATGACAATTAACAATTTTATAATTAGTAAATTTCAATGTAATACTGGCCAATGTTCCTCAGGGTCGAGATTACAGCATGAAATGTTAAGCCTTTTGGGGCTTATTGTTGGCGAATCATGCCTAGTTCGGTCGTGCACATAATGGTAATCTTTAGAAAAGAAATAAATGTTAAGTGATTAAATGAAGAAACATTTTACTTTAGAATTAGAGTTTTGAATAAACATTTTATTTAAGCCTTTTGGGGCTTCACTAATGGTAAAAGGCTGTTGGACCATGCCCTCTTTTGTTTAAGCTTATCGGGATTTCATATTTTGTTTAAGCCTACTGGGGCTTCATTAAGGGTATCAGGCTTATGGACCATGCCCTCTTTTGTGAAACATGTTAAGGGCTGTAGGGCTGCCATTATATATGTATGTGTTGCCGGCAGCCCGCTATTTGGAGCCGCGCCCAATATTTGCCAAAACTACTTAATATATGATCAAACGTTTTAATAAAGGATAATATTTTCTTGTGTGTTTGTCAAGTTAGTGCCTTCCTAATAACAAAAAGAAGATGTAAAACCTACTAGTCTCCCCTCTTTAAGGTCTAAACCCCAGTCCTGTGTTGGAAACAATGCACTCTTTGAGGTCACAAAATCCCAGTATACTTTCGTTGGTCAGTCTTATAATACAGAGGTTAGCACATCTCTTGAGCCCATCTGACAATCAGACGGACTACAGTGAAGATAATATTGACTTCTCAGATAATTCTCCTTCTATTAGTTTGAATGACAAAGATCATGAAAAACTATCAAGATCACAACTTTTAAGTTATCAGCATAAAGATCCTGAGATGTATAGCTTATTTGATAGGGCCGTTAGTAAAGAAAGAAGCTTAACAAGTTCCAGTTTATTTTTTTAATAAACATGGGATCCTGATTAGAAAATCTCGACCACCTGACGTCTCCGCTGATGATGAATGGACTGTCAATTACCGAATTGTGGTTACTAGTTCATATCAAATTCTCAGTTTAGTCCAAAAAACTGCTTTGTCAGGTCACTCAGGTCACTTAGGTGTCAATAAGACATATCATAAGATGGTGTGTCCTTTTTTTGGCCAATTCTCAAAAAGGATGTTTCACAATACTGTAGGTCCTGTCATACATGCCAAATGGTAGGAAAACCGAATCCAAAGATTCCCAAAGCCCATCTTCAACCTATTTCTGCATTTTGATGAATCTTTCAGTAAAATAATAGCAATCTGTGTTGGCCCCTTGCCAAAGACCAAGTAAGCAATATCTGTTGACAATTATGTGTGTGTCAACAAGATTTCCTGAAGCCATATATCACTTAGGAATATTAAGACAAAGTCTATTGTGAAGGCCCTGGTCAAGTTTTTCACATTAATTGGCCTTCCAAAATATGTCCAGTCTGATCAAGGGTCAATTTTTATGTCTGGTATATTTCAACAGGTAATGCATGATTTAGGCATTAAACAGTTTAAGTCTTCTGCCTATCATCCTGAGAGCCAATGATTTCACCAGACATTGAAAAATATGTGTATGTCTTATTGTTTTGACACCAATAAGGACTGGGATGAGAGCATACACATTTATTTTACTTTTCGACGCTAGGGAGTCAGTTCAAGCATCGCTTGGCTTCAGCCCTTTTGAGCTAGTTGTTGGCCACACTGTTGGTGGACCACTCAAGTTATTAAAAGAGAACATTTTCTCTGAAGAGGACACGTGTTTTAATCTTCTACAGTATGTGTATGATTTTCGATACAAACTGTCCAAAGCTTGTGAGGTAGCTCAGTCTAATCGCATATCTTCTCAAACAAAAATGAAAACAAGATATGATTTGACTGCACAAAAAAGAAATGTAAAAAGTGGTGATAAAGTTCTTGCTTTTTTACCTATTCCCGGAAAACCTTTACAAGATAGGTAGCATGATCCTTATACAGTAGAGAAAATTGTCAGTAATTTAAATTACATTATCAATACTCCTGGAAGGCGAAAACAACGTCAACTTTGTCATCTTAATATGTTAAAAGAATACAGAGATAGCCATTCTTCACATTCAGTTAATGTAGTTTGCTCTGTCCAACTTGAAAAATGCAGTGCCGAGTTT
>JAWPHD010010082.1:55000-97391 GCA_037043455.1 Cyrtodaria siliqua
TTAGATATTAGATCTAACCAACGGGGATTTCTTTATTTACACTGTCCTGTTTTCATGGGATGAGGTAGGGTAAGTGTGAGGTTTGGTGCACCCTAGAACCGGTTTAAACCCCCAGTGGTCTACTTTGCCACTGACCGTTCAAAGGCGGTAGCCCTATTGTCAACCCTTTTGTGTTTTTGATGTCGTTTGCATTTATTATTACGTTGGCCTTCTTGTTTGTCTGTTTGTGTGTTTGTTTCTGTGTTTTATGGTTAACTGTCCTCCTTGAATGCTACTTCCCTATCCGATTTTTTATATTTCTTTATTATTTCAGAGCATATTGGCGAGAAACATCTCAAATAAGGCGCATATATACAATCAATATCTCGGGTAAGATTGGACAATCCCGATGTATTAACAGTCGATGACTAATTGTTACTAGACTTGTTAAATCAAGTCCAGACACGCGTAAAGATCTACAAGTTGGTTAGTTATATAGTGGTATTACTAATACCGTTTAACGATAATGTACAGGTCAGTCTTAACTGGCAATAAGTATATCGCTTTTATACCCTATATATTCTATTTAAAACTGCCATTTTGTCTCTGTGGAGGAAATTGTTGGTACCTAAAAGGTCTTTTGATGCGCTGCATGGGTGCTGCATGGGTGTTGCAGGGGTGTTGCATGGGGTGCTGCTGGGTGATGTAGTGGTGCTGCAGGGGTACCGTCGGGGTGCTTCTAGGAAGCTGTAGGAGTGCTGTAGGGGTACTTTGGTGGTAATGTAGGGGTAATGTTAGGACGGAATAGGAGGAGGAGGTGGAGTATGCGGCGGCGACCAGGCCAATACCTGTCAATTTCAATTTTATGTGATCAGAAGACCTTGTAGGTACCAAAACGTTCTACCGCCGTGACAAAATGGCGGTTTTATATGGAACAATATAATGTAAAAAAGCGGTATACGTATTGCCAGTTTAAGACTGACCTGTACCTTATCGTTAAGCGGTATACGTATTGCCAGTTTAAGACTGACCTGTACGTTATCGTTAAACGGTATTGGTAATACCACTATAAATAAAATCGACCAATCAATCGCAGATATGTAAGCATGCCTGTACGTGATTTAACAAGTCTAGTAACAATTATTCATCGACTATTGATACATTGGGATTTGCAATCTTCCCCGAGATATTGATTGTATATATGCCCATTATTTGAGAGATGTTTCTCGCCAATATGCGCAGAAATGCTAAAATATCTTATCATGTTGAATAATAATTTTTAATTTAAATTTAGAAAGAGGATATTATACGAATATCATTGGTTCTTGTTTGTTTTTGTTTCAAGCCGAGTGATTACTTTAAGGCGTGATATATTTTAGAATTATGCCATTGTTTCCACATGCTTATCTAATTGAACGGGAAAATGTCAATACTTGAACCTATAAGTTTGATATCGCGTGATAACTAATTAATATCACGTCACCGACCCGGGGCTCATTAACGTAAAGCTGTCATTATTTCCGATATTGTCCGAGCCTGAATGCCGGCGGGCTAATTGGATGTAAACCTCTGCATATACTACTACCACCACCCACTCGGTCAACCTATCCCCAACCCCAACCGTAAATTGTATTGTATTGTTTTTTCCCTGTTGCAGTCAGTATATAGATATTAACAACGGCGCCTTGAACTGTCAGAATAATCCCTAGACCATCACAGCCTATTGATGAAATATCAATTTAATTGGATATCGTCTGCAATACATGTATGGTAATGTCACACATAACTTCCCTTCACTCCATTGTTTCTCCATCCTCAATTCTTATTTAACAAATATAAAATATGAGTGCACTAGTCGTTCGTGCATTCTTCCTTCCGTACGTTCAGTGCTTTTTAAACAATAAAAAACACTCATGTTTAAGAACAGTACCTTACGTACCGTTAACGTGTCCTCTAAACACGCAAGATCGCAAAATAAGTGTTATTAAGTACAACTTATGAGTGTATAAATAATTGTCATTCAAAACACATTGATGTATCATAAACATGTACATAGCGACCGTTCAACGTTCATACACCGTTAAACGTTCGTAAACTCTTACGGTTTCACACCGTGAAGGTGTACCGGAAGTAAAACAAATCACATTGAGTCCTGTATCATATTTTCCAAGCTTTCTAGTTTGCCATTTTCAAAATGAAGTGAAACTAAGATTCACTTACATATTATTTGTCATGAGACCTTCCTCTCTATAAAACTGCTGAGAAAAGTAGGAGTCATGTGGCATATAAGAACATAAAATTCTGATCTTTGTTGACACCGTGAACAAATGCATTCATTCGGCACCCTACATGTGTTCTACTTTCACTTTCAAAACTTTAAAATCATCATACAACCATGCAAATGGTTATTAGCTCTCACAAACAAATGAATAAAGTCATTTCAGCCAGAAAAAAACATGCCTTAAATACTCAAAAATGCCTTTTATCACAAAAAAGTTAGGGATTGTATATTTGAGAACTCTTTTCTACATCAGGCATGAATACCATAGTGCATTACTTCCGGTAGTCCTGAAAACATTTCACTTAAGAGAGAGCACCGTTTTCGTTATGTGAAGCTACGTAAACAATTTACTCAATAAACAATTGCCGTAAGCAAGATCGTTAAAACAAATCAAGCATTTGTAAATACCGTTATCTATGTTTTACAAAAACACTACTAAGTATCGTTTAATACCAAGAGATCGCTGAAACAATTCAACCTTTTTGAGTACCGTTATCTAGATCTACAAAACTAATAGGTACGTTACCGAGGTCGTGAAAACAAGTGAAGCTATTTTAGTACCGTTGTCTTGTTTTACAAAACAGTTGACTTAGTAATAAGTATCGATCGATGAGTTTTTATTTACCCTCGCTTTGTTGCACGACGTATTTTAGCGAGCATTTTAATAGAAGATTACGCAATGCAAATGGGTCCAGGAAAGGTCAATATCCCTCGTCCAAAGTAGATTACAATAGATAGCAGCAGTAGATTTATATGAAGAATCCAACGATGATCACTTTTCCATAAGAAGATTATTGTTGCATGTAGTTTTCGCCCAATTGGATTGCCTCTCAAATTGAGAAATAGGTCAATCCCATTTCCGGCTCAGAAGTAGACAATCAGAAGATTTCTGCCTTGTTACCGCCAAGTAGGTCAATCCTGTTGAATGTGAATCCCGAGATGTTTGTCATGTGATGTCCTGGAATTGGCACAAAATGGTAGACGACCCCCAGAACGCTACCCCACTGGCGTTTTCAGTGGTGATGTTACAGCCTTTTTTCATTCTGTGTCTGCTCCAAGGTCCCCCTATGCCATTTACGCTGTCGTATGTTGGGTTATCAGCTCTTATAGTGACGCCAGCAGATCTCGAAGGTGTCCATTGGTGTCCGTTATTGGTGTCCGTGGTGATTATGCAGCCTCTGCAGATTACAGAAAACGGCCCAAAAAGTGCCACGGCCTCACCCTCACCATTATTTCACCAATCAGACGAACGACGTTGTTGATGGTAATCACGTTCTGATCGATCCCCTGCAGGGCGCGTCGACATCGCTTGTTTAAAGATGGACACGTCCTGGGTCCGATGGTCTGGACGAGAATGCAGTAATAAGAACAGTTAAGAACATCCTCTGCGAATACCGTTATCTATGCCTACACAAATAATTCACTCAATAATAAGTACCAAGATTGTGAAAACAAGTGAAGATTTTTAAGTACCGTTATTTATTTCTACAAAAACAGTTTACTCAATAAGAAGTACCGTTATCAAGAGTGTGAAAACAAATTAAGTTTCTGTAAGTACCGTTATCTATTTCTACAAAAACTTTTTAAGTACCGTTATCGTTTTCTACACAACAATTGACTCAATAAAAGGTACCGTTACCGAGGTCTTGAACACCTTTTGAGTACTGTTATTTTTCTCTGTAAACAGTTCACTCTATAATAAGTATCGCGACCAACATCGTTAAAATAGCTCACGTTTCTTTCAGTACCCATATATATTTCTACAGAAACAGTTCACTCAGTATTAAGTACCGTTATCTAGATTAAAACTATTTTGAATACTATTATTTTGTTTCTACACACTAGCTTACTAAATAATAAGTACCGTTACCAACATCGTTAAATCAAAGCAGGTTTCTGGAAGTACCGTTATCTATTTCTACAAAAATAATTTACTAATAAAAGTGAAACGCTTGTTAACATTATTGAACAATTTCGAAATATATCTGGGTTAAAATTAAATACAGATAAAACAACTATTTTAAGAACTGGAAGCCTTAAAGATACAAAAATTGAATACTGTAAAAACAAAAAATTTCGATGGACATCAGATAAAGCAGTTACCTTAGGGATGGTTTTCACAAATAATAGAAATAAATTACATGAACTCAACTTAAATACACAAATTGATGAATTTTATACGTGTTTAAATAAATGGAAAAAACATGATTTATCATTGATAGGTAAGATCACAGTGATCAAAAGTTTTGCGCTTCCAAAACTTATATACCCGTTAACAGTACTAGAAAACCCTAAAAAGGAGATTATCAAACAAATAACAAAACATATGTATGAATTCCTATGGAATGAGAAACCTGATAAAATAGGAAGAAAAACTTTAATACAGGAATACGAAAAAGGAGGGCTTAAAATGATAAACTTGGAAGTGTATATAAATTCTTTAAAGTGTAGCTGGATTAGGCGAATATTAGACCAAAATAATAACGGATTATGGAAACGTCCCTACGCAAAAGAACTAAATAAAATAGGTGGAAGTGCGTTTTTCGAATGCAATCTTAATAGTAAAGACGTAAATACCATTGGCATAAAAAATGTGTTTTTGAAAGAAATTATTGAAAGTTGGTCAAAAGTAAATTTTACGAAGGATATAGAATATATTTCCAAACAGATTATCTGGAACAACTCTTCATTAAAACACAAGAAAAAAGTAATCTATATTAAAGAATGGGATAATTTAGGATTGAAATATATTGAACAACTATACGATTATCGAGTCAAGAGATTTTTTACATTTACAGAGTTTAAACAAATATTCGGAGTCAGAAATAGTGCCTTTCTACAATACCATACGTTAATTAACAGCATTCCAAACGAATGGAAAACGTTACTCCAAGAAGAACAAATAAATGTAACAAATAGCAAAAATGTTCTGATAAAGAGTTTTCTAAAGAGTAAAATGCCAAATAAACTCCTAACTAAATTACTGATAGAAAAAGAGACACATAACAATACTGTGAAACCACAAGTAAAGTGGGAAGGTATTCTCGGAGATCTAGATTGGAAAAGCATTTATGTTTCATCATTCAAAAGTACAATTGACACAAAACTACGTACATTCCAATATAAATATATCATGAGAATCATACCATGTAATAAGTTACTGTATAAATGTAAACTAGTTAGTTCTAGTTTATGTGATTTTTGTGAAATGCATGTAGAATCTCTCATACACTTATTTTGGGAATGTCCAATTATTCAACAATTTTGGACGAGTTTACAAATATTTCTCCATGGTAAAAGTTTGGATGTAAATTTTGATCTAAAAACAATATCATTTTGTATAAGTAAAAACACAAATAATAGCAGTATTGTCAACTTTATTATACTTATAGCAAAATATTTTATTTTTATAAACAAATGCAGGAAAGCCATCCCGGAGTTTAATTGTTTTATACAATATTTAAAAAAAAGAAAGGACATAGAACAGAACATTGCAGCATTTAAAGATAAAATTGAACAACACAACAAGAAATGGGAAAAGTTTAACGCATAAGGGAAACTAGATGGTGACCGAAATATACAATAAAATAATCAACGTATATAATTAAAACTGTATACAACAATACAACGACATCATTGACTCTAACACTCCAATACTCCTGTTCCTACTATCTGTCAAATCTTTCTATGTCTGCTAATTCTAAATTCTTCTAAAAGTTTCTTTTAGGGCATACATGTATTATACGATGTTGCATCAATGTAACACATTGCTATACAATTGTACGTTAAAGTTCATATATGCTTGTAACATTTTGTAATATATTATGCATTGAGAGAAATAAAATATTAAAAACGAATAAAAGTGCCGTAACCAAACGCGTGAAAACAGCAAACGCGTGAAAACAGCTCAAACGTTTGTGAGTACCGTTGTCTAGTTTCATCAAATGTCTGTGTCGGAGTACCGCGTAATATTGAAATAATGGTTTAATCGAGTTACCTCCCCGAATGCACACATTTACTATTTCAATCGTGCAAACTCGCTCATTTCCGTAGATCATCGGAAATTATTTTTTGGGGAAAAAAAAATAAAAAAAATGGTTGAGGCAGTTCCGATTGTTACTATTTCTGAAGAATTATACATATACACATTTTATGCAAGTAATTATGGCAAACAAACATATCCTTATCTTACAGAGATATATCTTTGCTTATAGATATCTTGCTCGTTAGAAATATATATTTCACCTTCCACCTTAGAAAGATATCTCATATGCTAGGGAGCTATATCTTTAATTTGGAAAATACTTTTAACAAAAATCTTTTCCGTATTTTCCCGTCAATTTACTTAACATCGAGAAATATCTCTGTTAATCTAGAAAGATATTTCATTACAGAGATAACTCTCGAAGTTAAACAGATAGCTGTTTTAAGTAATTGACTGGAAAATACGGTTTGCTAATTTCTCAACGTGTATTATCTGTTTGCGAAAATGCCTTTAGAACAGCGCAGTCGGTGGCGCGCCATCGCAAATTCCCGCGTTCGCAATAAAGCTAATTCGTTTTATACCACTGCTCTGAATAACGTTCAAGTTGATATGTAACACGACTCTATTCAGAGAGAAATAAATTGATTACCCCGCCCTCCCCCTCAAGTGTAACCCCCAGAGAATGACTTAGGCGTCCCATTCTAAATCCCGTCTGAGGGATCTCAACGGTTTCCAGGCTATAACACAGCAGATATGTCCCCAGGGGTGGGAAAGGACCTCGGGACCATTGCTGGCTGGCTGGATGATTGTTTCCGTCTGTTCATGCCCAGAGAGTGTAAATATGATTATAGGGTGGGGATCTCAACAGTTTCCAATTAATGGCCAAGGGGTTATATCCCCAGGGGTGGAAATAGACCCCATGGCTGATGATGGTTGGATGATTGTTTCCACCTGGTCATGTCAAGTAAGTGTATATATCGATTATATGGGTGGGGATCTCAACAGTTTCCAATGTATGGCCCAGTGGTTATGTTCCCAGTGATGGAATAGACCCTAGGGCCGAAGCTGGTTTGATGGCTGGCCAGTAAATTTATGTGGTTACAGTGTGGAGATCTCAACGGTTTTCGAGTTATGACCCGGGGGCTATGACTCCATGCTGGTTGATGGCTCTATCCGTCTGTGCCCAGTAAGTGTATCTATGTTATAAATTAGGGATCTCGAAAACTAATTATTGACCACGCCCACCCCCATTAAGTGTACGTCCCATTCAAAATCCCATCTGATATATTTCAACGAATACACATGAGTCAACGATTAAACACGCATAATTTCAGATCCCTATGCATTAAGGAGATATTGCACTTTTAGGTAAAAAACCCCCTTCCCCGTAGCCCCGACCCCAGGCGTTGAATCATTATTCCAAGAGTTGTGCAGATCACTGAGCCTAGGCCAATCATATCTCTGAAGTATGAAGTCCATATCTTTATCTATGTAGGAGGTGATGCATTCCATCAAATGACTCACGGACAAACTGACATAGACGATAACACGATCCCCGCTTTTTCTTAGAAAAGTGCGGGGATACTCAAGATAAACAATTAGAAGTATATAGAGTGAGTAGATATGTCGCTATGACCGAACTAAGGACGGTTTGAATGTTTTAGAGTATATGTATAATATAGATCCTGCAGACAGCCAATAATTAGGGAGAAATTGTTTATTATAATTTAGCCTTAGAGAGTTATGTCTAAGATGATTTACAAAGATATCTTTAGCTTAAATATATCTCTCTCCTCGTTAACAATATATCTCTTAATGTTAGAAAGATATCTCTCTACCTTAAAGAGATATCGCTTTAATATAGAGAGCTATCTTTTTAAGCTAGAGATATCGCCTAAAAATAACGAGATATTTCTAGTTTAAAGATCTTAAAGAGATATATATGGGGCGCCGGTTTACTATTTATTCACTATTTATAAATATCCATAACTGAATTAAAGATATCTATAATTCGAATAAAAGATATATTATATTATTTATAGAGATCAGTAATTATATTATAGTCCAATTATGGATATATTTAATTCATTTAAAGATATCTCTAAATCGATTTATAGATATCTTCTATTCGAATTATGGATATCCATAATTCATATTAAGATATCATTAATTGACGGGCATTTATAGATATCTTATATTAGATTTATAGATATCTATAATTCAATTTAAGATATACATAAATCGATTTATAGATATGTTTAATTGAATTATGGATATCCATAAATACCGTTGAATTAATGATATCTATAATGCATTCAATGTCCACGAACTGGTCCCCTGGCCATATTTACTGGCGTATCGCAAACCACGGCTGAATAAACTGATATATGGATATCTATAATTCGAAGCGATTTAGAGACATCTTATATTGACTACCACCAGTATTGAATTATAGATATCTATAAATCGATTTATAGATATCTTAAATTGAATTATTGATATCTTACAATCTAATATAAGATATATATAGTTCAATTGAATTATAGATATCATAATTCATTTTAAGATATCTATAAATCGATTTATAGATATCTTCAATTCAATTATGGATATCTATAATAATGATTAAATAGTAAAACGACGTCCCATAGTTATCGTGCTATCTTCCTATTTTACAGAGTTATATAGTTTAGAAATACACATTAATTTGACCTGCCATATATAATCTGTGCATGAACGCACACACTTTGTAAAACACATGATCCTCATTATACCCCCGATTTCACAACTCATTATACCCCCGCTTTCACAACTCGTTATAACCCCGCTTTCACAACTCATTATAACCCCGCTTTCACAAAGTCAAGTGGGGTCTATATGGAGGATCTTACATGAGTGACTGTGTATTATTGATTTTAATAAACGAGTTGGATAAAATGATAGGATACGAGGCTCTTGTCGAGTATCATATCTTTTTATCCAACGAGTTTATTAAAGTCAATAACACACAGTCACGAATGTAAGATTCTGTTTATCACATAACCCACCTACGACATGGTAGTTTCACTTTAATGCTGTTAATTTTCCTTATATACGGCGGCAACGTGTAGGCTGCCTGCAGCTAAATATAGCCTGGCTTAAGCCCCGCCTTTTGTTGTTTACGATTCAGTACAGAAGTGAAAGTTCACAGAGGTCAGCAGATATAACTTTGAAATATTCACTATGCATTTTCAGAAAGGATAAACTATAAGTAAAATAATCCCCATCAGCTAGGATCATTAAATTAAATAAAAAATTATTTTTTCATGTTTTTTGAAGATTTAACATCCATTGAAATTGCATGTCAATATTCAGTGCGGATTCAATAGTGTTTGTAAACACAAACATGTGCAGAGAGGTTGAGCTGGAAAATTTGTCTTTTTCACACTTTCAAAGGCTTTGTGTTGAAAATATTTATGAAATAGGGTAATTTAAAGAAAATCTGGTGTATAATTCTTGAGATATTAGCTGACAGGTGCCACAGGAGGTCTATGGGAAAGTTTAGTTTTCTGCAACCTGTAAGGCAAATCATACGTCGTTTTGTTGTTAACACGACGTCGCTACGTTACGCGGTTGTAAATGCGTTCGTCTTACAAATAATGCGACAGCTAAACCAAATTTAGCGTTACTAACTTTCATTTTATGAAGTAAGATTTCAAATCATGATAAATGATTAAGGCGTCTGAACGTACCGTATGATATACCATGAAAACAATTGGTATTAACAGTTTTAACGTATACAAACACAGTGATTCTGTCCTTATTTGCATCTGTACACTAGTGTGTATTACGAGAAATAAATCATGGCTTTACTGCACTCCCAGATGCCATGTTATGTGATAAATAGGAATCACGTTGTCCCCAACGTCCCGTCCCGTCCCGTTGCGTCGCGTCCCATCACACATGTGTGTCGCGTCGCGTCCCATCGCGTCGCGTAACACATTTTTAATGCTTGCATATTTCAAACACTTTTGAATGGATTTTTCCCAAACGTCATGTAAACATAACAACTGATGAACTTATGTCCCTGTACATCAACAATCATTGATTGCCTAATTTATTAGAGGATTATGGCCCTTTGTTTGACTTAGAATTGTCCACTTTAATATTGTATAATTACCTGTTAATACATTTTTTTTCAAACACTTTCGAATAGATTGTTCCCAAACTTCATGTACACATAACAACTGATAACCTTATGTCCCTCTACATTCACCCATCATTGATTGCCTAATTTATTACATAAGTATGGCCTTTTGTTTGGAATATTTTAGACATTTATTATTTTTGTTTTGCCCATCATCGGCTAGAGCAAAAAAGCGGGGGTATTCATCACCTAATTCAGTGATAGTTCTAGTTGTCAATGTCAATACCAGTATTCTTGACGTAGGTATGGGTGTGGGTTGGTGGGGTGGGGTGGGGGTTCGGGTGGGTGGGTGAGAGTTTGGAGGGGTATGTCAGTTGGCTAATTTTATACGCCATGTGACAGTAAAATCACAATCACATTTTTGTTTGCGGGGAGAGGGGTGCGACGGTCGGTGTTTCGTCAATATGTATGCACGTTACTGGTACAAATGGCCAAAACAGACGGGTCCGGCGTTTTAAAAAACATTATAAAAAGTGCTTGCATTGATGTGAATTAGTGGTATATACCATTGGAAAGCTAAGACAATTCCCTTTCATATCATGTAAAATTTAACACAGATATATGAGGGTGCCTTAACTAAATATCGAAATAATGTCATAAAGACGTGTGTTTTGCAATGTCCCGCCTAACATGCGGTGCAATTTTATTTTTTTACAGAAAAAGCGATTTCAGAAAAGCGCGAACGTACATTCTTTTTTCGTCATCAATTGGCTAACTTTGAAAAATGTGTCCCATACAAAAACCCATTGAATAGTGTCGATATTTATATGAGCAGAACGGATAGAAATGAAGGTTAACGGTAAGAAAAATATTTACATACCTATAGTGTATATATATGCTTATAATATTTATATAAATACAATTTTCAGAAAACATATCGAGTTTAATAACCAGTGATTTTGAGATACGGGTAATATCTCCCGAGGTAGATATTTTCAGTATCTGAAAAACACTGGTTATTAAACTATATATTACATAATTTAAAATGATATTTTATTAATATTTCTAATGATTCACGCCTTTTTACATCAGTTTGCACGAGAACGCGAAGACAACGTTACGTCATACAAACAAAACAAGTGGAACCGGAACTTTTCGTTACTTTCCGTAATCGTTATTCCCCAGTGGCGGAATCTGACGACGACGTCTGTAAAACAATCGGAACGTCATATGGCGTTCCCGCTACTGACGGAAAAGGCGGAGCAATGTTCCGTTCTGGGAAATATCTCCCACTGGGAGATATTTCCCAATAGAGCAAACGAGTAGATATAGCTTATCTATTCCCAGTATTTCCTATACAAATCACAGACAAATATGTAATATAATTCTTTATTTTGTTATTAATTCTGTTGATGTCCGGTGACATTTTATTTGTATAAATTATAGCATGGTGGTGACATTAATCCAGGTATCGTATGCGAAAAATGCAATAAAAACTGAAGGTATAGGGGTGTTAGGCACATTTGTGAATCCAAAACTCGATGGTGCGTATATCTAAACTAGCCCCAGGAACGCCCCTGATCGTAGAGTATTGTATGCATTAAAACATATTCTAACACAAAGAAGAACATATTCTAACACAAAGATGAGAGACAGCTTTATGTTATTCTACGATAAAATACAGCTGTTCAATTAATTCCCCGCGTATATTTCATCCATTGGAAGCGCCACGTTACATGACGTCACTTGATAAATATACGTCACGAAGACAAACTCTGCAGTAATTTCAATGAAATGTTAATTACAACAAACTTACCATGCTCGCAAACCGTGCACACACCCGATATAAACCCGTCATATGCATCAGTACATATAACATTAATAAGCATATTGAACAAGCTGAGAACGTGTGACGTCATACAGCGCAAGCTATTTGACGTAAGCAAATGAATTAATTGTTTGTCACATGACTACTAGTGTATTGAAACGTAGAACTCTGCATACGGAGCGCCCAATGGAACAGCCTGTCAACCATAGCAGCCTGATAACCTTGACCTCCGAGATAATATATAACGTAAACAATGGGTTTATTGTTGCGTTAAGGGCCAGTCAGATTGGCCTTACGACTTCTTGCGATCAAGAAAATGAAGAAAATCGCAAGGGATCGCAGAAAATCGTGCGGTAAGCCGTATGCAGTCGCAGGCGATCGCAGATACTCGTACAACCAAAATCGGTCGCAGCAAGGTTTTTGAACATGCACAAAAACCTTGTTGCGACCGAAGTGATCGCAAATGGTTGCAAGACGTCGTACAACTATATGCACGACATCTCGCAGGCTTTCGCAAGTGACCGCAGATGATCTCAATATTTTTTGGGCACCTGTGCAGCTGCGTACAATTGCACTACAGTACCAGTTGCACATCCTTGTGATCGGTCTTACGATAGATGGTGCATGTCCACGACTTTTCGTGCGAGCGATTTTAAAGTAGCGCCACCTCTGAGATCTCTTTGCTACCAGCTGCGGGGATTATAATAAAATATATAAAGATAAAATAATAAACCAAGTTTTATTCATTGAAATATTATCGGGAAACCTATAGTGTCACAATATTTAGTTGGATTTAGTTATAATTTTATATCTGGCAATGCTCAAATCACATATGAGAAGATAAATTTATATACCTCACGACATGTCACATGTAGTCGCTCAGCCAATCGCAATATTCTGCAAGTGATCGTAGACAGTCGCACGTGTGATCTCAGTAATTCGTACGACAAGTCACGGATCTTTGCACGATTGCTGTCCGATTTTGGTCATGCGATGGATCGTAATAAACCTCATAGTGTGACTGCAACGTCTGCGATTGCCTCCGACCTCGCCGCGACTTTTTCACTCTGCGACTTGGGGAATCGCAAGCGATCGTAAAGGCAATGTGACTGAGGCTTAAGAATCGAAATAATAAATACGTACCTGTATTTTATCGGTGAATAAAATACAGTTACTCGTGGTTTAATTACTACGCATCCGAACTCCTAACTGTATTTTATTCACCGATAAAACACAGGTACATATTTATTATGTCTTAAGTTTAACATAGCAGTCCGGTGACTCAAGTGCTTATTTTATTTCGTGAAAAATTGCATTGATGTGAGACAATAAAACAACGCTTGTTAAATTTTAAAGGAAGACGTGTGAAAAGTTGACATGTCCGCCTGTGTAAAAAATACTTGAATTTAACAATAGTTTTCTATTTAACGCGCTATCAAATTACATTAGTTTGTTTTCGAGGAAAAAAAGTATATGGCAATAAAGTAAAATTATCCTGAAAAGGAACAGTGGAAATAAAAAAAACGAGGACACCACTTAATCAAAAACTATAATCAAATGTCTGTGTTCGATTGGAGAACTCGGTTTTGCTATTTTATATATATTTGATGAGCATTTTAGATAATCTGGAAACAATATTGAAGAAAGGCGTTACAATATACATATGAACATGTAGTTATGTGCGAGTAATTTTATTTCACTAGTTGCATGCAGAAAACGCCATTGTCAAACCATATTTTCCAGGTTATAATAGCGTAAATGAGTCTCCATTGCCCTTCCATAGTAAAGTTAGAATGTTGACAACCTGTTAAAAACTCAAACCTCGTTAGAATTCTGGGAAACTTACTTTATCATGCAAATAAACATGTCTGCTATTAAACATCAACAAGGAAATAGGGGGTTTTATACCTTCTAAGAAACATTTCTTCAGTTGTAACACCGGTTCAAAGGTCAACACTATTTTTACCCCTTGCAATTTCATACCCTGTCTACTTTCACTTCTCAAATTTATATCAAAAACTGTCAAAAACATGATGAGCTGCATTTTCAAATACCAACAACATGTCAAGAATACAGTTACAGCCACCAAAAAATAACAGGAAACTGCACTAAAAAAGTTTTTAAAGAAAACAAGATTAGCACTCTTTAATACAGAACTACTTTCGACTGCACCAGGCGAGCACATCCTGTTGATTTAGTGTAATGTGACCTCCATAACAATAACCGTGTCCGGTTAGATAATGAAATGTTCAGTTTGTTAGCGTTGCGTTAAGTAATGTCACGCAAAATTAATAATAAAAATGTCAGAACTTCATCATAACGTGCGTTTCATCATGATTTAAGATAGAACATATTCTTCTGATAAAGCAACACCTTAAGATAATTTTTAATAATTATTATATAGTGTATAATTAGTTTTGTGTAAAATGTTTATATTTGGACTGTGTTAGTCCTGTCTGTATTGATGAAAATAACAAATAATGGAATGCGTGAATAAATCCTGCTGCAGCAAACAGCTTTCTAATTGTGTATTCCGAAAATCAAAAGAAACAACTTGGATGAACGCCCAGTGCATCTTTTTAAAATGCAGTCTGTTAATTTCAAATATTACATACATACTAGCGTAGATCGGAGGCATTATTATAAACAGATGTGTTGTTTTGTCGAAGAATACGCCAATCATTTTCATCTCAGAAATGAGAAAACTATAAATAAATTCTCCAGTACTACGCACTTGTGATATTTTTTTCTTTCTTCTTGATGAAAACAACAATCTAAATAAACATACTCTCTCTCTCTCTCTCTCTCTCTCTCTCTCTCTCTCTCTCTCTCTTCACCGAAGGTCAAATCAAACTAAGATGGAGGCCCGGTGTCAGTTCTTTCAATAACTATACAATATTCAATACTGTGTTTAATAGTTGGGAAGGTTACCTTCAGCGATAATGAAACAGTATTTTTTATGAATGAACACGCTTTGCATAGATTTATAATTCCGCTACGTTTTTAAAATACATATATATATATATATATTTTATCTTTTATTCAGCAAAATTCCAAAAGTTCATAAGCCCCATCATATAATACATGTATACAAGGTTGACAGCAGGTACATGCAATAGTTATGTGTACTTATGCAAAAGTACTAGTGTTTCAACATCAACACGATATATAATTATAAAGCTTTTGAAAGTAACACTTCAAGAAATATTTTCCATCTTGCATGGTATTGTTATTATTAATACATTTCAAACAATCATCATCATCATCATCATCATCATCATCATCATCATCATCATCATTATTATTATTATTATTATTATTATTATTATTATTATTATTATCTTCGTCTCGTGATTGTTATTATTGATTAATAATGATTATTAATATCATAATAATTGTAGCATCATCATATAATTATAGTTATTATTAGTATTATTAATAACTAGTTGATATTGATTATTGTTTATATTATAAAAACAGGAATCAATAAAATTTATCATAATACCGGGGACATTAAGTACGTATAAATACTAATTTCTGTAAATAACTTACCTGTGAAATGGAACGCGTAATTTCCATGAATAAGAATCTCCAAAACTACAACTATTAAAAACAAAACCTCCCAGCGTAATTGTTGACGAGGCATCGTAGTCCTTTAGTGTGGGATGAAATATACGGACAGCTTGAAATAACGTTTTCAGTAATAAAGGCTCAGTTAAAGCTACACAATCCCGATAAAAGGCACTCTAGAACTGAACAAATCTAACGGTCATTACGCTTGTTGTTCTGAGTGATTACTGTACACGTTTGGGTTCATATATACAACATGCACACTACCTAAATTCACTGAATATTAATGAGATAAGGCGGTACTGGATGAGACGCTTCAGGTACTTCGTGAATCGACCACTGGTCTTATAACGGGTATAAAAGCGGATTTTAGCAGACGGCATTTTACCACCGAACTGATGAGACAAATCTTCAGTAGAAAGACCTAATAGGAAATACAAGTCATTATAAATTGAAAAGGAAGCTAAAGATGTACTTACTCAAACAACCTTATAAGTCCATATTTATATATAATCCAAAACAATACCTATAATTAAACGTAGCGGCCTTTTAACAAAGACCCTTTCCAACTATCGCGTTGCATCAAGAAACTATTATATACAAATAATCCTCCATTTTTATGTGTGTGTGTGTGTGTTTTGTGTGTGTGTGTTTTGTGTGTGTGTGTGCTGTATATTGACACAAAACACAAGGGAGACATTGTTTATCAAAATTGGAAAATTGGTAGAGGGGTCCCCAACCCCAAGGCTCATAACTAATGGTAAAGATGGAGATATAGTATTTGTTATGCACTCACTGATCTTGAAATCGTTACTAAAATCAGGATCAGTGAGTATCCCGCAGGGTTTCTCCAACGTCGGCATCCATGATGAGTTAGGGTGAGTCTGCGTCGTAATCTATTAGCTATAAACCTTTAGGCTTATATACCCGTAATCGCTGGGTGGTACAATTTCAAAGTTACCGAAGCGTTTATCACGCCTATTATGCAAATGCCTCGATATACGCTACGACAATATACCAGCCTAAACAATGTAGATAACACATCCAGCAAAGAACTTCATCTATAGGCGTTCTTATGTTTTAAAAAACTTGAAATATTGTATTATTTTATCGGGATTGCGTAGCTTTAAGGCGCTTACGTTATTTAATTACGGTTGATGATTATTTTCTTATACCAGTAAACTCACTCATGGGGAATATGTACATATGTACAATGCGAGAACAGGTACATAGTATGAAAGGTTAGGTCAACACACTTTGACGGTGTTTATGTTGTGCGGCTTATCATGACAATTTTAAACACAAAAAATATACTTGGAATTATTGAAGTAATACCCAATAATCATTCCTATCCTTTCAGTTTCGAAAACTGTGTTATTTGTATTCATTTCATTGTCATAATTTGTAGAAAGTATGTTTAAAATCATCAAAATGTAAAATTTAACTCCCTCATCTGGTATAGCCTCTGATGTCCAATTTGATAACAGTAGAATACTAGCATCTCTACTACATACATCTATCATATGATATAATAAAGATAATGCATTGGCTGTGATTCTTATTTACGACCCATAACATAACAGCTACGAAATAGATGGCTTCACCGCACTAAAAGTTACGATCTACATCAATAGCTGTAGTACGAAAGATAGCGCTTATATGATAGGAATATACTCTTGTATGATAGCGATCTGATCCTAATGTACTAGCATGTGCTCGCTGCGTACAGATTTCTCGGGAGTGAAACTGTACCATAAATAACTTGGATATGTATTACAAGATTATGCAAAACAACATATGTGTAGCCTCCCAACTAATCACAAGCAAATATAGTTTTGTCTTCGTTGTTGACTTTTAAAATGCTTAATCATAAATATATATATACGAAGAATATGGTCTGGGGTATACATGTACTCCCTCTAAAACACACAATCAAATATTGGTTTTAGTAGAAACGGTTATATTTGACTTATTAGTACCAGTGTTTCAGTGATATTGATTTCCTGTCAAAGAAGAAGTCGGAACAGGGACAACTGGGAGACATTAAGGCCGAGTCAGTGGTATTAAGCATGTTAAATGAACGGATAAAGACAGATAATATATTCAGCTGAGATGACTGTATACGTTGTATGCCGTATGTATACGTTTGGAAAATAGTACAATATTACGTTGTCGCCAATTTTTTTTTCGATTCATGCCTTTATTGAAACAACTCAATTGAAAACTCTAAAAACAAAATAATATGCGACTCCCAGTGTACACAGTCATAGCGTATGCGACTACCAGTGTACACAGTCATAGCACATGCGACTCCCAGTCTACACAGTCATAGCACATACGACTCCCAGTATACACAGTCATAGCACATTAGCTCACGTGATATGCTATTGACATGATTAATTTGTTTTGAAAGAAAGTTGTATAAAATGAAGAAATATGTATAAACGTCATTTGTCCACCGAAGTGCGGTAATTTCTTTTTCCACATGGGCTTCATTTGAATATAATTGATTCGCAGTGCCAATGAGAAACTTAATGCCAGACAAATGCAATTGGCTCTACTGGAGGAAAGGTGTTTTACATACATACCTATATTTGTATCAAAATGAGCACCTAGAGGGAGGGGTGGTGGGTTGGAGTGGGGGAGGGAGAGGTGGGGTTTGGGTGGGTCTTAATTTAAACATATTTGGTACTTAAGAGTGCTCAGGTCATACAATAATGTGTATGTGCCGATTAAAATATTATTTTAATATTAAAATGATTGTTAAGCCAAAGTCAAAACCATATATATTGGCATCTTTCAAACCTTCAGCAACTGTAGGTGTTGGACACACACGATATTGTATCAGAGTATGGCAGACAGATGAAATGGACATACCACAAAACAACTAGGGTACGGTATGGTCTAATCAAGTGGGTTGGTTTAAACATCGAGATGGGCGTTGTTTAAATTAACTAAATCGATGAGACAATACTTTATCGATTATATAGAGTATGGTCTCATCGAGATGACCGATGTAAACATCAGGTGTTTAAATCAACCATCGAGATGAGACCATACTCTGTTTTATAGCATGTCCATTTCCACGTCTCTATCGATGTTTAAATCAACCAATTTGATGTGAACATACTCTATGCAACCAGACTGATGAGACCATACTCTATGCAACCAACTCGATGAGACCATACTCTATGCAACCAACTCGATGAGACAATACTCTATGCAACCAACTCGATGAGACCATACTCTACGCAACCAACTTGATGAGACCATACTCTATGCAACCAACTCGATGTGACCATACTCTATGCGACCACCTTGATGAGACCATACTCTATGCAACCAACTTGATAAGACCACACGCTATGCAACCAACTCGATGAGACCATACTCTAGCAACCAACTTGATGAGACCATACTCTATGCAACCAACTCGATTGACCATACTCTATTCGACCAACTTGATGTGACCGTACTCTAATTAACCAACTTGATGAGACCATACTCTGTGCAACCAACTTGATGTGACCATACTCTATGCAACCAACTTGATGTGACCTACTCTGTGCAACCAATTTGATGTGAACATACTCTATGCAACCAACTTGATGTGACCATACTCTATGCAACCAACTTGATGTCCATACTCTATGTAACCAACTTGATGTGAACATACTCTATGCAACCGACTTGATGTGAACATACTCTATGCAACCGACTTGATGTGATCATACTCTATGCAACCAACTTGATGTGTCCATACTCTATGCAACCAACTTCATGAGACCATACTCTATGCAACCAACTTGATGAGTCCATACTATATGCAACCGACTTGATGAGTCCATACTCTATGCAACCGACTTGATGAGACCATACGCTATGCAACCGACTTGATGTGTCCATACTCTATGCAACCGACTTGATGTGACCATACTCTATGCAACCAACTTGATGAGATCATACTCTATCCAACGAACTTGATGTGACCATACTCTATGCAACCAAATTGATCAGACAATACTCTATGCAACCAACTTGGTGTGACCATACTCTATGCAACCAACTTGATGTGACAATACTCTATGCAATCGACTTGATGAGACCATACTCTATGCAACCGACTTGATGTGACCATTCTCTATGCAACCGACTTGATGTGTCCATACTCTATGCAACCAACTTGAAATCCATACTCTATGTAACCAACTTGATGTGACCATTCTCTATGCAACCAACTTGATGTGACCATGCTCTATGCAACCAACGTGATGTGACCATGCTCTATGCATTCAACTTGATGAGACCATACTCTATCCAACCAACTTGATGTGACCATACTCTATGCAACCAACTTGATGTCCATACTCTATGTAACCAACTTGATGTGAGCATACTCTATGCAACCGACTTGATGTGAACATACTCTATGCAACCCACTTGATGTGATCATACTCTATGCAACCAACTTGATGTGTCCATACTCTATGCAACCAACTGAATGAGACCATACTCTATGCAACCAACTTGATGAGTCCATACTATGCAACCGACTTGATGTGTCCATACTCTATGCAACCGACTTGATGTGACCATACTCTATGTAACCAACTTGAGACCGTACTCTATCCAACGAACTTGATGTGACCATACTCTATGCAACCAAATTGATCAGACAATACTCTATGCAACCAACTTGATGTGACCATACTCTATGCAACCAACTTGATGTGACAATACTCTATGCAATCGACTTGATGAGACCATACTCTATGCAACCGACTTGATGTGACCATACTCTATGCAACCGACTTGATGTGTCCATACTCTATGCAACCAACTTGAAGTCCATACTCTATGTAACCAACTTGATGTGACCATACTTTGTGCAACCAACTTGATGTGTCCATACTCTATGCAACCACCATGATGTCCATACTCTATGTAACCAACTTGATGTGAACATACTCTATGTAACCGAATTGATGTGAACATACTCTATGCAACCGACTTGATGTGAACATACTCTATGCAACCGACTTGATGTGTCCATACTCTATGCAACCAAATTGATGAGTCATACTCTATGCAACCAACTTGATGAGTCAATACTCTATGCAACCGAATTGATGAGTCCATACGCTATGCAACCGACTTGATGAGACCATACTCCATGCAACCGACTTCATGTGTCCATACTCCATGCAACCGACTAGATGTGACCATACTCTATGCAACCAACTTGATGAGACCATACTCAATGCAACCAACTTGATGTGACCATACTCTATGCAACCGACTTAATGTGTCCATACTCTATGCAACCGACTTGATGTGACCATACTCTATGCAACCAACTTGATGAGACCATACTATAAGCAACAAACTTGATGTGACCATACTCTATGCAACCGACTTGATGTGACCATACTCTATCCAACGAGCTTGATGTGACCATACTCTATGCAACCAAATTGATGAGACCATACTCTATGCAACAAACTTGATGTGATAATACTCTATGCAATCGACTTGATGAGACGATACTCTATGCAAACGACTTGATGTGACCATACTCTATGCAACCGACGTGATGTGACCATACTCTATACAACCAACTTGATGTGACCAAACTCTATGCAACCAACTTGATACGACCATACTCTATGCAACCAACTTGATGTGACCATACTCTGTGCAATCAACTTGATGTGACCATACTCTATGTAACAAACTTGATGTGATCATGCTCTATGCAACCAAAGTGATGTGACCATACTCTATGCATCCAACTTGATGTGACACTACTCTATGTAACCAATTCGATGTGACCATACTCTATGCAATCAACTTGATGAGACCATACTCTATCCAACCAACTCGATGTGACCATACTTTATGCAACCAACTTGATGAAACCATACTCTATGCAACCAGCTTGCTGAGTATGGTTGAAGAGACCATACTCTATGCAACCAACTTGATGTGACCATACTCTATGCAATAAACTTGATGAGACCATACTCTATGCAACCAACTTGATGTGACCATACTCTATGCAACCAACTTGATGTGAACATACTCTATGCAACCAACTTGATGTGACCATACTCTATGCAACCAACTTGATGTGACCATACTCTATGCAACCAACGGGATGTGAACATACTCTATGCAACCAACTTGATGTGACCATACTCTATGCAACCAACTTGATGTGACCATACTCTATGCAACCAACGGGATGTGACCATACTCTAAGCAACAAACTCGATGTGACCATACTCTATGCAACCAACTCGATGATACCATACTCTATGCAACCAACTTGATGTGAACATACACAATGCAACCAACTTGATGTTACCATAGTCTATGCAACAAACTTGATGTGACCATACTCTATGCAACCAACTTGATGAGACCATACTCTATGCAACCGACTTAATGTGACCATACTCTATGCAACAAACTTGATGATACCATACTCTATGCAACCAACTCGATGAGACCATACTCCTCGATGAGACCATACTCTGTGCAACCAACTTGATGTGACCATACTCTATGCAAACAACTTGATGTGTCCATACTCTATGCAACCAACTTGATGTGAACATACTCTGTGCAACCAACTTGATGTGTCCATACTCTGTGCAACCAACTTGATGTGACCATACTCTATGCAAACAACTTGATGTGTCCATACTCTATGCAACCAACTTGATGTGTCCATACTCTGTGCAACCAACTTGATGTGACCATACTCTATGCAAACAACTTGATGTGACCATACTCTATGCAACCAACTTGATGTGAACATACACAATGCAACCAACTTGATGTTACCATACTCTATGCAACAAACTTGATGTGACCATACTCTATGCAACCAACTTGATGAGACCATACTCTATGCAACCGACTTAATGTGACCATACTCTATGCAACAAACTTGATGATACCATACTCTATGCAACCAACTCGATGAGACCATACTCCTCGATGAGACCATACTCTGTGCAACCAACTTGATGTGACCATACTCTATGCAAACAACTTGATGTGTCAATACTCTATGCAACCAACTTGATGAGACCATACTCTATGCAACCGACTTGATGTGTCCATACTCTATGCAACCAACTTGATGAGACCATACTCTATCCAACGAACTTGATGTGACCATACTCTATGCAACCAAATTGATCAGACAATACTCTATGCAACCAACTTGATGTGACCATACTCTATGCAACCAACTTGATGTGACAATACTCTATGCAATCGACTTGATGAGACCATAATATATGCAACCGACTTGATGTGTCCATACTCTATGCAACCAACTTGAAGTCCATACACTATGTAACCAACTTGATGTGACCATACTCTGTGCAACCAACTTGATGTGTCCATACTCTATGCAACAAACTTGATGTCCATACTCTATGTAACCAACTTGATGTGAACATTCTCTATGTAACCGACTTGATGTGAACATACTCTATGCAACCGACTTGATGTGAACATACTCTATGCAACCAACTTGATGTGATCATACTCTATGCAACCAACTTGATGTGACCATACTCTATGCAACCAACTTGATGTCCATACTCTATGTAACCAACTTGATGTGAACATACTCTATGCAACCGACTTGATGTGAACATACTCTATGCAACCGACTTGATGTGTCCATACTCTATGCAACCAACTTCATGAGACCATACTCTATGCAACCAACTTAATGAGTCCATACTATATGCAACCGACTTGATGAGTCCATACTCTATGCAACCGACTTGATGAGACCATACGCTATGCAACCGACTTGATGTGTCCATACACTATGCAACCGACTTGATGTGACCATACTCTATGCAACCAACTTGATGAGACCATACTCTATCCAACGAACTTGATGTGACCATACTCTATGCAACCAAATTGATCAGACAATACTCTATGCAACCAACTTGGTGTGACCATACTCTATGCAACCAACTTGATGTGACAATACTCTATGCAATCGACTTGATGAGACCATACTCTATGCAACCGACTTGATGTGACCATACTCTATGCAACCCACTTGATGTGTCCATACTCTATGCAACCAACTTGAAATCCATACTCTATGTAACCAACTTGATGTGACCATTCTCTATGCAACCAACTTGATGTGACCATGCTCTATGCAACCAACGTGATGTGACTATGCTCTATGCATTCAACTTGATGAGACCATACTCTATCCAACCAACTTGATGTGACCATACTTTATGCAACCAACTTGATGTCCATACTCTATGTAACCAACTTGATGTGAGCATACTCTATGCAACCGACTTGATGTGAACATACTCTATGCAACCGACTTGATGTGATCATACTCTATGCAACCAACTTGATGTGTCCATACTCTATGCAACCAACTTAATGAGACCATACTCTATGCAACCAACTTGATGAGTCCATACTATATGCAACCGACTTGATGAGTCCATACTCTATGCAACCGACTTGATGAGACAATACGCTATGCAACAGACTTGATGTGTCCATACTCTATGCAACCGACTTGATGTGACCATACTCTATGTAACCAACTTGAGACCATACTCTATCCAACGAACTTGATGTGACCATACTCTATGCAACCAAATTGATCAGACAATACTCTATGCAACCAACTTCATGAGACCATACTCTATGCAACCAACTTGATGTGGCAATACTCTATGCAACCGACTTGATGTGTCCATACTCTATGCACCTAACTTGAAATCCATACTCTATGTAACCAACTTGATTTGACCATTCTCTATGCAACCAACTTGATGTGACCATGCTCTATGCAACCAACGTGATGTGACCATGCTCTATGCATTCAACTTGATGAGACCATACTCTATCCAACCAACTTGATGTGACCATACTCTATGCAACCAACTTGATGTCCATACTCTATGTAACCAACTTGATGTGAGCATATTCTATGCAACCGACTTGATGTGAACATACTCTATGCAACCGACTTGATGTGATCATACTCTATGCAACCAACTTGATGTTTCCATACTCTATGCAACCAACTTAATGAGACCATACATACTCTATGCAACCAACTTGATGAGTCCATACTATATGCAACCGACTTGATGAGTCCATACTCTATGCAACCGACTTGATGAGACCATACGCTATGCAACCGACTTGATGTGTCCATACTCTATGCAACCGACTTGATGTGACCATACTCTATGTAACCAACTTGAGACCATACTCTATCCAACGAACTTGATGTGACCATACTCTATGCAACCAAATTGATCAGACAATACTCTATGCAACCAACTTGATGTGACCATACTCTATGCAACCAACTTGATGTGACAATACTCTATGCAATCGACTTGATGAAACCATACTCTATGCAACCGACTTGATGTGACCATACTCTATGCAACCGACTTGATGTGACCATACTCTATGCAACCGACTTGATGTGTCCATACTCTATGCAACCATCTTGAAGTCCATACTCTATGTAACCAACTTGATGTGACCATACTTTGTGCAACCAACTTGATGTGTCCATACTCTGTGCAACCAACTTGATGTCCATACTCTATGTAACCAACTTGATGTGAACATACTCTATGTAACCGACTTGATGTGAACATACTCTATGCAACCAACTTGATGTGTCCATACTCTATGCAACCAACTTGATGAGACCATACTCTATGCAACCAACTTGATGAGTCAACGCTCTATGCAACCGAATTGATGAGTCCATACGCTATGCAACCGACTTGATGAGACCATACTCCATGCAACCGACTTCATGTGTCCATACTCCATGCAACCGACTTGATGTGACCATACTCTATGCAACCAACTTGATGAGACCATACTCAATGCAACCAACTTGATGTGACCATACTCTATGCAACCGACTTAATGTGTCCATACTCTATGCAACCGACTTGATGTGACCATACTCTATGCAACCAACTTGATGAGACCATACTATAAGCAACAAACTTGATGTGACCATACTCTATGCAACCGACTTGATGTGACCATACTCTATCCAACGAGCTTGATGAGTCCATACGCTATGCAACCGACTTGATGAGACCATACTTCATGCAACCGACTTCATGTGTCCATACTCCATGCAACCGACTTGATGTGACCATACTCTATGCAACCAACTTGATGAGACCATACTCAATGCAACCAACTTGATGTGACCATACTCTATGCAACCGACTTAATGTGTCCATACTCTATGCAACCGACTTGATGTGACCATACTCTATGCAACCAACTTGATGAGACCATACTATAAGCAACAAACTTGATGTGACCATACTCTATGCAACCGACTTGATGTGACCATACTCTATCCAACGAGCTTGATGTGACCATACTCTATGCAACCAAATTGATGAGACCATACTCTATGCAACCAACTTGATGTGACCATACTCTATGCAACCAACTTGATGTGATAATACTCTATGCAATCGACTTGATGAGATGATACTCTATGCAAACGACTTGATGTGACCATACTCTATGCAACCGACGTGATGTGACCATACTCTATACAACCAACTTGATGTGACCATAATCTATGCAACCAACTTTATACGACCATACTCTATGAAACCAACTTGATGTGACCATACTCTGTGCAACCAACTTGATGTGACCATACTCTATGTAACAAACTTGATGTGATCATGCTCTATGCAACCAAAGTGATGTGACCATACTCTATGCAACCAACTTGATGTGACACTACTCTATGTAACCAATTCGATGTGACCATACTCTATGCAATCAACTTGATGAGACCATACTCTATCCAACCAACTCGATGTGACCATACTTTATGCAACCAACTTGATGAAACCATACTCTATGCAACCAGCTTGCTGAGTATGGTTGAAGAGACCATACTCTATGCAACCAACTTGATGTGACCTACACTGTGCAACCAACTTGATGTGAACATACTCTATGCAACCAACTTGATGTGACCATACTCTATGCAACCAACTTGATGTGACCATACTCTATGCAGCCAACGGGACGTGACCATACTCTAAGCAACAAACTCGATGTGACCATACTCTATGCAACCAACTCGATGAGACCATACTCTATGCAACCAACTTGATGTGACCATACTCTATGCAACCAACTTGATGTGAACATACTCTATGCAACCAGCTTGATGTGACCATACTCTGTGCAACCAACTTGATGTGACCATACTCTATGTAACAAACTTGATGCGATCATGCTCTATGCAACCAAAGTGATGTGACCATACTCTATGCAACCAACTTGATGTGACACTACTCTATGTAACCAATTCGATGTGACCATACTCTATGCAATCAACTTGATGAGACCATACTCTATGCAACCGACTTAATGTGACCATACTCTATGCAACAAACTTGATGAGACCATACTCTATGCAACCAACTCGATGAGACCATACTCCTCGATGAGACCATACTCTGTGCAACCAACTTGATGTGACCATACTCTATGCAAACAACTTGATGTGTTCATACTCTATGCAACCAACTTGATGAGACCATACTCTATGCAACCAACTTGATGAGTCCATACTATATGCAACCGACTTGATGAGTCCATACTCTATGCAACCGACTTGATGAGACTATACGCTATGCAACCGACTTGATGTGTCCATACTCTATGCAACCGACTTGATGTGACCATACTCTATGCAACCAACTTGGTGAGACCATACTCTATCCAACGAACTTGATGTGACCATACTCTATGCAACCAAATTGATCAGACAATACTCTATGCAACCAACTTGATGTGACCATACTCTATGCAACCAACTTGAAGTCCATACACTATGTAACCAACTTGATGTGACCATACTCTGTGCAACCAACTTGATGTGTCCATACTATATGCAACAAACTTGAAGTCCATACACTATGTAACCAACTTGATGTGACCATACTCTGTGCAACCAACTTGATGTGTCCATACTCTATGCAACAAACTTGATGTCCATACTCTATGTAACCAACTTGATGTGAACATTCTCTATGTAACCGACTTGATGTGAACATACTCTATGCAATCGACTTGATGAGACCATACTCTATGCAACCGACTTGATGTGTCCATACTCTATGCAACCAACTTGAAGTCCATACACTATGTAACCAACTTGATGTGACCATACTCTGTGCAACCAACTTGATGTGTCCATACTCTATGCAACAAACTTGATGTCCATACTCTATGTAACCAACTTGATGTGAAAATTCTCTATGTAACCGACTTGATGTGAACATACTCTATGCAACCGACTTGATGTGAACATACTCTATGCAACCAACTTGATGTGATCATACTCTATGCAACCAACTTGATGTGTCCATACTCTATGCAACCAACTTGATGAGACCATACTCTATGCAACCAACTTGATGAGTCAATACTCTATGCAACCGACTTGATGAGTCCATACGCTATGCAACCGATTTGATGAGACCATACTCTATGCAACCGACTTCATGTGTCCATACTCTATGCAACCGACTTGATGTGACCATACTCTATGCAACCAACTTGATGAGACCATACTCAATGAAACCAACTTGATGTGACCATACTCTATGTAACACACTTGATGTGATCATGCTCTATGCAACCAAAGTGATGTGACCATACTCTATGCAACCAACATGATGTGACATTACTCTATGTAACCAATTCGATGTGACCATACTCTATGCAATCAACTTGATGAGACCATACTCTATCCAACCAACTCGATGTGACCATACTTTATGCAACCAACTTGATGAAACCATACTCTATGCAACCAGCTTGCTGAGTATGGTTGAAGAGACCATACTCTATGCAACCAACTTGATGTGACCTACACTGTGCAACCAACTTGATGTGAACATACTCTATGCAACCAACTTGATGTGACCATACTCTATGCAACCAACTTGATGTGACCATACTCTATGCAACCAACGGGATGTGACCATACTCTAAGCAACAAATTCGATGTGACCATACTCTATGCAACCAACTCGATGAGACCATACTCTATGCAACCAACTTGATGTGACCATACTCTATGCAACCAACTTGATGCGACCATACTCTATGCAACCAACTTGATGTGACCATACTCGATGCAACAAACTTGATGTGACCACACTCTATGCAACCAACTTGATTGATGAGACCATACTCTATGCAACCAACTTGATTTGACCATACTCTATGCAACCAACTTGATGTGAACATACTCGATGCAACAAACTTGATGTGACCATACTCTATGCAACCAAAGTGATGTGACCTACTCTGTGCAACCAATTTGATGTGAACATACTCTGTGCAACCAACTTGATGTGACCATACTCTATGCAACCAACTTGATGTGACCATACTCTATGCAACCAACTTCATGTGACCATACTCTATGCAACCAACTTCATTTGACCATACTCTATGCAACCAACTTGATGTGACCATTCTCTATGCAACCAACTTGATGTGACCATGCTCTATGCAACCAACGTGATGTGACCATGCTCTATGCATTCAACTTGATGAGACCATACTCTATCCAACCAACTCGATGAGACCATACTCTATGCAATATCCAACCAACTCGATGAGACCATACTCTATGCAACCAACTCAATGAAACCATACTCTATGCAACCAACTCGATGAGACCATACTCTATGCAACCAACTTGATGTGACCATACTCTATGCAACCAACTTGATGAGACCATACTCTATGCAACCAACTCGATGAGACCATACTCTATGCAACGAAATTGATGAGACCATACTCTATGCAACACACTTGATGAGACCATACTCTATGCAACCAACTCAATGAAACCATACTCTATGCAACCAACTCGATGAGACCATACTCTATGCAACCAACTTGATGTGACCATACTCTATGCAACAAACTTGATGAGACCATACTCTATGCAACAAACTTGATGAGACCATACTCTATGCAACCGACTTAATGTGACCATACTCTATGCAACAAACTTGATGAGACCATACTCTATGCAACCAACTCGATGAGACCATACTCCTCGATGAGACCATACTCTGTGCAACAAACTTGATGTGTCCATACTCTATGCAACCAACTTGATGTGTCCATACTCTATGCAACCAACTTGATGAGACCATACTCTATGCAACAAACTTGATGAGTCCATACTATATGCAACCGACTTGATGAGTCCATACTCTATGCAACCGACCTGATGAGACTATACGCTATGCAACCGACTTGATGTGTCCATACTCTATGCAACCGACTTGATGTGACCATACTCTATGCAACAAACTTGATGAGACCATACTCTATGCAACCAAATTGATCAGACAATACTCTATGCAACCAACTTCATGTGACCATACTCTATGCAACCAACTTGATGTGACAATACTCTATGCAATCGACATGATGTGACCATACTCTATGCAACCGACTTGAAGTGTCCATACTCTATGCAACCAACTTGAAGTCCATACTCTATGTAACCAACTTGAGGTGACCATACTCTGTGCAAGCAACTTGATGTGTCCATACTCTATGCAACCAACTTGATGTCCATACTCTATGTAACCAACTTGATGTGAAAATACTCTATGTAACCGACTTGATGTGAACATACTCTATGTAACCGACTTGATGTGAACATACTCTATGCAACCGACTTGATGTGATCATACTCTATGCAACCAACTTGATGTGTCCATACTCTATGCAACCAACTTGATGAGACCATACTCTATGAAACCAACTTGATGAGTCAATACTCTATGCAACCAACTTGATGAGTCAATACGCTATGCAACCGCCTTGATGAGACCATACTCTATGCAACCGACTTCATGTGTCCATACTCCATGCAACCGACTTGATGTGACCTGATGAGACCATACTCAATGCAACCAATTTGATGTGACCATACTCTATGCAACCGACTTAATGTGTCCATACTCGATGCAACCGACTTGATGTGACCATACTCTATGTAACCAACTTGATGAGACCATACTATATGCAACCAACTTGATGTGACCATACTCTATGCAACCAACTTGATGTGACCATACTATATGCAACCAACTTGATGTGACCATACTCTATGCAACCGACTTGATGTGACCATACTCTATGCAACCAAATTGATGAGACCATACTCTATGCAACCAACTTGATGTGACCATAATCTATGCAACCAACTTGATGTGACCATACTCGATGCAACAAACTTGATGTGACCATACTCTATGCAACCAACTTGATGTGACCTACTCTGTGCAACCAATTTGATGTGAACATACTCTATGCAACCAACTTGATGTGACCATACTCTATCCAACCAACTTGATGAGACCATACGCTATGCAATATCCAACCAATTCGATGTGACCATACTCTATGCAATCAACTTGATGAGACCATACTCTATCCAGCCAACTCGATGTGACCATACTTTATGCAACCAACTTGATGAAACCATACTCTATGCAACCAGCTTGCTGAGTATGGTTGAAGAGACCATACTCTATGCAACCAACTTGATGTGACCATACTCTATGCAACCAAATTGATGAGACCATTCTCTATGCAACCAACTTGATGTGACCATACTCTAAGCAACAAACTTGATGAGACCATACTCTATGCAACCAACTTGATGTGACCATACTCTATGCAACCAACTTGATGTGACCATATTCTATGCAACCAACTTGATGTGACCATACTCTATGCAACAAACTTTATGTGACCATACTCTATGCAACCAACTTGATGAGACCATACTCTATGCAACCAACCTGATGTGACCATACTCTATGCAACCAACTTGATGTGACCATACTCGATGCAACAAACTTGATGTGACCATACTCTATGCAACCAACTTGATGTGACCTACTCTGTGCAACCAATTTGATGTGAACATACTCTATGCAACCAACTTGATGTGACCATACTCTATGCAACTAACTTGATGTGACCATACTCTATGCAACCAACTTCATGTGACCATACTCTATGCAACCAACTTCATTTGACCATACTCTATGCAACCAACTTGATGTGACCATTCTCTATGCAACCAACTTGATGTGACCATGCTCTATGCAACCAACGTGATGTGACCATGCTCTATGCATTCAACTTGATGAGACCATACTCTATCCAACCAACTCGATGAGACCATACTCTATGCAATATCCAACCAACTCGATGAGACCATACTCTATGCAACCAACTCAATGAAACCATACTCTATGCAACCAACTCGATGAGACCATACTCTATGCAACCAACTTGATGTGACCATACTCTATGCAACCAACTTGATGAGACCATACTCTATGCAACCAACTTGATGAGACCATACTCTATGCAACCAAATTGATGAGACCATACTCTATGCAACCAACTTGATGTGACCATACTCTATGCAACACACTTGATGAGACCATACTCTATGCAACAAACTTGATGAGACCATACTCTATGCAACCGACTTAATGTGACCATACTCTATGCAACAAACTTGATGAGACCATACTCTATGCAACCAACTCGATGAGACCATACTCCTCGATGAGACCATACGCTGTGCAACCAACTTGATGTGACCATACTCTATACAACCAACTTGATGTGACCATACTCTATGCAACCAACTTGACGAGACCATGCTCTATGCAACCAACGTGATGTGACCATGCTCTATGCATTCAACTCGATGAGACCATACTCTATCCAACCAACTCGATGAGACCATACTCTATCCAACCAACTCGATGAGACCATACTCTATGCAACCAACTCAATGAAACCATACTCTATGCAACCAACTCGATGAGACCATACTCTATGCAACCAACTTGATGAGACCATACTCTATGCAACCAACTTGATGTGACCATACTCTATGCAACAAACTTGATGAGACCATACTCTATGCAACAAACTTGATGAGACCATACTCTATGCAACCGACTTGATGTGACCATACTCTATGCAACCGACTTGATGTGACCATACTCTATGCAACCAACTTGATGTGACCATATTATATGCAACCAACTTGATGTGACCATACTCTATGTAACAAACTTGATGTGATCATGCTCTATGCAACCAAAGTGATGTGACCATACTCTATGCAACCAACTTGATGTGACACTACTCTATGTAACCAATTTGATGTGACCATACTCTATGTAATCAACTTGATGAGACCATACTCTATCCAACCAACTCGATGTGACCATACTTTATGCAACCAACTTGATGAAACCATACTCTATGCAGCCAGCTTGCTGAGTATGGTTGAAGAGACCATACTCTATGTAACCAACTTGATGTGACCTACACTGTGCAACCAACTTGATGTGAACATACTCTATGCAACCAACTTGATGTGACCATACTCTATGCAACCAACTTGATGTAACCATACTCTATGCAACCAACGGGATGTGACCATACTCTAAGCAACAAACTTGATGAGACCATACTCTATGCAACCAACTTGATGTGACCATACTCTATGCAACAAACTTGATGTGACCATACTCTATGCAACCAACCTGATGAGACCATACTCTATGCAACCAACCTGATGTGACCATACTCTATGCAACCAACTTGATGTGACCATACTCGATGCAACCAACTTGATGTGACCATACCCTATGCAACCAACTTGATGTGACCTACATTGTGCAACCAATTTGATGTGAACATACTCTATGCAACCAACTTGATGTGACCATACTCTATGCAACCAAATTGATGTGACTATACTCTATGCAACCAGCTTCATGTGACCATACTCTATGCAACCAACTTCATTTGACCATACACTATGCAACCAACTTGATGTGACCATTCTCTATGCAACCAACTTGATGTGACCATGCTCTATGCAACCAACGTGATGTGACCATGCTCTATGCATTCAACTTGATGAGACCATACTCTATCCAACCAACTCGATGAGACCATACTCTATGCAATATCCAACCAACTCGATGAGACCATACTCTATGCAACCAACTCAATGAAACCATACTCTATGCAACCAACTCGATGAGACCATACTCTATGCAACCAACTTGATGTGACCATACTCTATGCAACCAACTTGATGAGACCATACTCTATGCAACCAACTTGATGAGACCATAATCTATGCAACCAAATTGATGAGACCATACTCTATGCAACCAACTTGGTGTGACCATACTCTATGCAACAAACTTGATGAGACCATACTCTATGCAACAAACTTGATGAGACCATACTCTATGCAACCGACTTAATGTGACCATACTCTATGCAACAAACTTGATGAGACCATACTCTATGCAACCAACTCGATGAGACCATACACCTCGATGTGACCATACTCTGTGCAACCAACTTGATGTGACCATACTCTATGCAAACAACTTGATGTGACCATACTCTATACAACCAACTTGATGTGACCATACTCTATGCAACCAACTTGACGTGACTATGCTCTATGCAACCAACGTGATGTGACCATGCTCTATGCAACCAACTTGATGAGACCATACTCTATCCAACCAACTCGATGAGACCATACTCTATGCAACCAACTCAATGAAACCATACTCTATGCAACCAACTCGATGAGACCATACTCTATGCAACCAACTTGATGTGACCATACTCTATGCAACCAGCTTGATGAGACCATACTCTATGCAACCAAATTGATGAGACCATTCTCTATGCAACCAAATTGATGTGACCATACTCTATGCAACCAACTCGATGTGACCATACTCTATGCAACCAACTCGATGAGACAATACTCTATGCAACAATATTGATGTGACCATACTCTATGCAACCAACTCGATGTGACCATACTCTATGCAACAATCTTGATGTGACCATACTCTATGCAACCAACTTAATGAGACCATACTCTATGCAACCGACTCAATGAAACCATACTCTATGTAACCAACTCGATGAGACCATACTCTATGCAACCAACTTGATGAGACCATACTCTATGCAACCAACTTGATGAGACCATACTCTATGCAACCAACTTGATGAGACCATACTCTATGCAACCAACTTGATGAGACCATACTCTATCCAACCAACTCGATGAGACCATACTCTATGCAACCAACTCAATGAAACCATACTCTATGCAACCAACTCGATGAGACCATACTCTATGCAACCAACTTGATGTGACCATACGCTATGCAACCAGCTTGATGAGACCATACTCTATGCAACCAAATTGATGAGACCATTCTCTATGCAACCAACTTGATGTGACCATACTCTATGCAACCAACTCGATGTGACCATACTCTATGCAACCAACTCGATGAGACAATACTCTATGTAACAATATTGATGTGACCATACTCTATGCAACCAACTCGATGTGACCATACTCTATGCAACAATCTTGATGTGACCATACTCTATGCAACCAACTTAATGAGACCATACTCTATGCAACCGACTCAATGAAACCATACTCTATGTAACCAACTCGATGAGACCATACTCTATGCAACCAACTTGATGAGACCATACTCTATGCAACCAACTTGATGAGACCATACTCTATGCAACCAACTTGATGAGACCATACTCTATGCAACCAACTCAATGAAACCATACTCTATGTAACCAACTCGATGAGACCATACTCTATGCAACCAACTTGATGAGACCATACTCTATGCAACCAACTTGATGAGACCATACTCTATGCAACCAAATTGATGAGACCATTCTCTATGCAACCAACTTGATGTGACCATACTCTATGCAACAAACTTGATGAGACCATACTCTATGCAACAAACTTAATGAGACCATACTCTATGCAACCGACTTGATGTGACCATTCTCTATGCAACAAACTTGATGAGACCATACTCTATTCAACCAACTCGATGAGACCATACTCCTCGATGAGACCATACTCTGTGCAACCAACTTGATGTGACCATACTCTATGCAACCAACTCGATGTGACCATACTCTATGCAACCAACTCGATGAGACAATACTCTATGCAACAATATTGATGTGACCATACTCTATGCAACCAACTCGATGTGACCATACTCTATGCAACAATCTTGATGTGACCATACTCTATGCAACCAACTCGATGTGACAATACGCTATGCAACCAACTCGATGTGACCATACTCTATGCAACCGACTGGATGTGACGATACTCTATGTAACCAACTCGATGTGACCATACTCTGTCCAACCAACTTGATGTGACGATACTCTATGCAACCGACTTGATGTGACGATACTCTATGCAACCAACTCGATGTGACCATACTCTATGCAACCAACTCGATGTGACCATACTCTATGCAACCAACTCGATGTGAACATACTCTATGCAACCAACTCGATGTGAACATACTCTATGCAACCAACTCGATGTGACCATACTCTATGCAACCGACTTGATGAGACCATACTCTATGCAACCGACTTGATGTGACCATACTCTATGCAACCGACTCGATGTGACCATACTCTACTTATCCAACTTGATGTGACCATACTCTATGTATCCAACTTGATGTGACCATACTCTATGCAAACAACTTGATGAGACCATACTCTATGTATCCAACTTGATGTGACCATACTCTATGTATCCAACTTGATGTGACCATACTCTATGCAAACAACTTGATGAGACCATACTCTATGTAATAGAGCATGTTCTCATCTATCTGTCCAAACTCAAACTTTCGATAACTGCTAGTTAGAGAAGACTAGTCATTCCACGGACAGGTGTTGTTTTCAATTACATGATTTACGATTGTGCAAATACAAAGGAAATGTCAGCGACCATGATACAAGGGACCATACCGCAGGTAATACTCATTAAATGATGTGTGCATCTTGACACGAGATGCCAAGATATCCAGCAACCTCAGGATTTTTTTCTTTTTTTCTTCTACATGTTTGACATTTCCCTCCAAAATTTGACCTTAAAACGATTTTACGTTTATGGTTGATAGTATGTATTCTATCTCAGAGAAGAGTTGACACCAGATCACATATGCCATCTCAAGATTAGTTGGCGCAAAGGCATAATAACAACAGCCATTTAAAGCAAACAACATTTTAATAGATGTTTAAAATTCAACAAAAAAATATGATTAACTAATACACACTTTGTGTGTATATTGTATCTATATATAAATTCTTCTATTTAAACAGTGCACAAAAATATCATATTACTCCCAAACATGGCCGATTATAAAAAATATTGGTTTGCTGTTTCCCTACCTACCCACTAAAAAAGGCCATTACCTTATACTTTTACATCAGGCCATAATTAATTGAAAGAAATCAGCCAGACTCCAAACTTTTTCAGTATAATATTTTTATTATTATTTTTATTTTGGTAAAAAACAGACAGTCCTCATCATTTGGTTTACCAATTGTTTTAGATAGGAATTGTATGTACAAAGCTTTCAACATTGCAATACATACCCAGTATACTAAAATCATCTTTAAAGAAACTAACCCGCCAAATAACGGCAAAGACTGCACTACAAAATTGTTTATCAAAATTCCATCCAGGTGTTCAGGTCAAATAATAATGTACATGTGCCGATTAAAAGTTGAGATTTTTGATGGGTTTTTAAAATACCCGCGATTGCATATGCGCAAAATGAATTACGAGTTGGCAACTCTTAGTAACGCTCCAGATTTGGCCTTGGCCTGGCTGGTTACAGCTGTTTATATTGTGCATATACTGTTTGGATACTCATAATATGTAAGGTATATATATATTGAATTGGGGTTTTAAGGCGCACCAACACATGAAAGGTTATATGGCGCCTGACAGGAATGAACATGCCAGGCTCATCCTTCATGTACATCGAGATAAAATATGGAGAACGGGCCTAGAACCTTCTCACCCTAACTGCAGAGTTGCTGCAAATTCTATTGTAGACACTCCATTTACGCTGGAGCCACCTTATAGTTTTTCTGCTGCCACTGCTCAGGTGATATGAGTGAGATGGCACCTGAAACAATTCAGGGGTCATGATGAAGACCTTTAATGAGCATGAACAAAAAATGATAAAATGAACATGAATTTGGGGGGGGGGGGTTCTACCCCTCCGCCTTCTCCTCCAACGGGATCTGCAGTGGCCCTATTCTTTGCCCCATAACCAAACGGGGCTCCCGGAACCACACAGGGCGTATAATATATACCTTGTCGTCAGTAGATTTAGAAACAGTGTATTCAAGTTGTAAAATGTGGCTGTTGTTGGCAGGATAGAGACTTGTTGTTGGCAGGATAGAGACTTGTTGTTGGCAGGATAGAGACTTGTTGTTGGCAGGATAGAGACTTGTTGTTGGCAGGATAGAGACTTGTTGTTGGCAGGATAGAGACTTTAAAAAGTACATTAAAGTAGAGCTCACACAAGCAATCAAACTTTAAACAGCATTCACAAAAGAATCTGACATACTTGGTAGAAACAAAAATTATTTTCCTACCCATCTACTCGTCTGAAAAATCTAAGGTCGAGTTTGGGCAAACTAAGATATTTTTCAGTGTGGCCTCAATCATAGATCAACAGATTTTGTGTTACTATCTTTAGGATATTTTCTTTTATTTTCATAATTGTCTTCGAAAACTGTTTTACCAATCTACAGATTTTAGGATATCCTGGGTCGGGAAACAGCAAACAACGATTTGTTACGGATGGCCCTGTACACAAAAGTATCCCATCACTTCTGCAACAGTGCATACAAAATATCCCACAATATTCCATCATTACTCGGATCACCCAACAGTAGACTCAAATGTGGGAACTTTTGAGCACCAATATACATGACTTATCTATGGTGCCCCATGTTCCCATTTTCAAAAAGGTAACATTTAAGCACTAATATAAGTGACTTATCAATTTAAAGGGTGTTACACAGGTGTCCCATGTTCCCACTTTGAAGTGGAAATGTTTGAGCACTAATATAAATGAATGATCAAAGTGGGTTACACAGGTGCTCCATGTTCTCGCTTTCATGTGGAAACGTTTGAGCACCCATATACTATGACTTATCAAAGTGGGTTACACAGGTGCTCCATGTTCTCGCTTTCATGTGGAAACGTTTGAGCACCCATATACTATGACTTATCAAAGTGGGTTACACAAGTGCTCCATGTTCCCACTTTCAAAAGTGTGTTACTCTTTTTCGCACATAACACAAAACTTATCTGGATATTTTTTATTTATTTATTTTTTATTGATGTGCAACCCCTCTCTATATCTGGACTGATTTGTTATGTACAAAAGCATGAACTGAATTGGGTTTTAAGGCGCACCAACACATGAAGTTCATGAAAGGTTATATGGTGCCTAACAGGCATGAACATGCCAGGCTCATCCTTCATGTACATCAAGATAAAATATGGAGAATGGGCCTAGGACCTTCTCACCCTGAACTGCAGAGTTGCTGCAAATTAAATTGTAGACACTCCATTTAAGCTGGAGCCACGTTTATTGTCTTTCTGCCACTGCTCTTAGTGATGTGAGCGAAATGGCACCTGAAACAATGCAGGTCATGAAATAGACCTTTAATGAGCATGAACAAAAAAAGACAAAATGAATATGAATGGGGGGGGGGGGGGGGGGGGTCCTACCCCTCTGCATGTGACAGTGTATTTGCAGTGGTTGTATTCTACCCCGGCAACCACACGGGGAACAAAAGCATGAGTCACTGTACAGTAGACATAAAGTTATGACATATATTTATATGATACAACTATGAAATCAATTAGTTTGGAATTGATTTGGAGTTTTACAGTGCACCACCACATGAAAGGTTATAGGGGGCATAACAGGAATGAACATGCCAGGCTCATCCTCCATTTACATCAAGATAAAATACGGAGAATGGACCTAGAACCTTCTAACCTGCGGAGTTGCTGCAAATTCTATCGTAGACACTCCATTTATGATGGAGCCATGTTTCCACGTTTGCATACGTGGTGCCATGAAGAGTATGATAAAAAATAACAAAATGAACATGAGTGTGTCCCCAAAAACCAAAAAAATTGTAATCAACATGAAGTTGCGCCAACAACGGATATACATGTATTCCCTTGAAATTTTGAATGACATGAAATATGACATGATGACACTCCTACAAATATATCAATCAACATTTTATGACATCAAATTTTATATTCCTGGAAATCACAAAGTTAATATGACATCAAATAACGCATCTCCTAAAATGTCAATTGCAAATGACACAAAGTTATGGCATAATTTGGCATACATATCATAAAAAATAATATAACTTAAATATCAATAACATAAAGTTACATCTGGTATAAAGCCTAGAAATATTTGGGAGATGAAGCGTGGTGAACAAAAGTTGTGTTTTGTAGAAAAATAAAAACACATTATTTTATCAAAACAAATAATTTTGTAGACGACCGCAGGGCTAAAATTTAACATTTTTAGTTTACTAGTAGTTGGTTTAATAATTGGGTTAAATCATTAGCCCTGTTCAAAATTTAATAGCCCAATATAATATTTAACAAAAAAAGTATATTTTAATTTGAGTTTTGGTTTCTTTTCCTGAGTTTTAAATGCATTTTGAAGATATCTCCATATTTCTTATGTACATGCAAGGTTATACAAGCACATCATAAAAGCATCTCGACCAAGACAGAGAACACCCCTTTTGATTACTGAGGCAATTGTTAATAATGACATTTACGCATTTATTGAAACTATGGACATATCAGATTTTTAAAAGGCTAGGTTAGAAAGTGCTGTCAGTACACATCTTATCTATTTATGATTTATTTCTTATATGAACTCTTTTTTTACTAGACCATTGGATACCCAGACGCAAACATTTGTAGCCCTGCAGCATTTTACTAGCCTCGGGCTACCAAACTATGCTAATTTCGAGCCCTGCCACATACACTGGATGTCTCGCCCACCGGGTTTCTTTTCATTCACAAGGTGGGTTATGGTGGTAGGGAGAGGGGTGTAAGTATGTCCAAGTGAATATGAATACATATTCATCTAAAAACTAGAAGGGTGTTCCACGGAACACTTGTGTTGCCTGCCATGTCCTTATTTCAGCAAGGACAATCTAACCATGAAGTTTGAAACCAATCTTTCATGAATTATGTAGCAGATTTTTTTTTTTAAAATTGTAAACATTTTATGAAAAAGGGCAAAACTCAGCATTGAATAATTGGTAAGAATGAACTGTATAATATTTCATGACCATAGGTCAATATTTGACCATGCTATAAGCTCAGTTAGGTTGCAGGTTAAAGTTTTATGAAAAAAGGCATAACTCTTCAGAAATGAAAGTCAGAGTTATTTGACATGTCAAGGGCATTGAATAATTGTTAGGAAGAAACCTGTATAAAAGTTGCATGACCATAGGTCAATATTTTGCCAAGTTTATGAGCTGGGTTATGTTGCAGGTTTTAAGTTTTAATAAAAGGGACACACCTCTGCCAAAATGAAATGCAGGGTTTACTGGACATGTCAATGGCATTTGAGAAAAGAACTGTATAACATTTCATGACCGTAGGTCAGTATTGGCAGGCTGTGAGCTTAGTTAAGTTTGCCTGGTTAAAGTTTTATGAAAAAGGGGAAATAACTCTGCCAAAATGAGTCAGAGTTATTGGACATGTGCAACAATATTCCTTGAGGTAACAAGATATTTATGGAGTTCATGAACACAGGTCAAATACTTTATCAAGTTATAGCAGTTATGAGCTTGGTAAGGATGCAGGTTTCAAGTTTTTTATGAACAGGAGCTTAACTCTGCCAAAATGAAAGGCATAGTTATCGGACATGTGTAACGACATTCCATGAGGTAAGATAAAAAAGTGTGTAAAGTTTCATTAACATAGGTTATATACTTTTCAAGTTTATGGCCAAGGTTTAGGTTGGCAGGTTTAAGTATGGCGGCGACGGACGACGGATAAAGTGATCCCTTAGTATCTGCCATACTACGACATGCAGGCGACACAAAAAAAGGGTGTACAAAAGTTTAATAATGCATTCTGCTGACATATATATGCTTAATTTTAATTAAGGATACTGCACACATTTGCAGTGATTTTTTTTTGCTTTAAATGACATTTTAACTTGTCATATGACATATCTGTAAATTCAGAACAATGATGTTATATTTCTCAAATGGCAGTTCCAATATCCATTTCAGATCAACTGTTAAATGGTCATATCTTCTTTGTTTTCTCATCAGATTTATACAATACTTTCACCATTTTCCAAGTTTTTTCAGAATTTTAAATTGAGGATTATTATATATATATGCCAGCATTCTGTGAACAATGTTCAAAGCTGTTTCTTGCAGTAAAACAGTTTCCTCAACAGTTTATACATGTCTCATTACATTTTACCATGTCTCATGACATTCTACATA